>LPNX010593883.1:2923-19141 GCA_001517045.1 Pseudotsuga menziesii | reverse complement strand
AACATGAATACCCACTTACCATGTGTCCCTCCTAACACAATCTCACACAAGCCAACAATGATTAGTAGCCGTTAGTACCTCTTAAATCCGAAATCCACAATTCGAATTTAACAACCCGTACCAACTAATTTTTACAATCATGAGACTTTTCTCATAAATGGTAGATTCTGGCAGTGGTCAGGAACTTACCTCTCACTGCCGTGTTTGAAATAATCTACCTGAAACATGAATTTCAACCAACCAAACACAATCTTGTGCAAGCCAATGGTGACTAATAGTTGTCAGCAATTTCTTAAATTTGAAATGCACAATTCAAATTTAACAAGCTCTTTTACATGGTAGATTCCAGCATTGGTTAGGGTCTTACCTCTCAATGTCGTTCTCGGAATAATCTACCTGAAATATAAGCTTCAAACAACCAAACACAAGCTTATGCGAGCCAACAATGGCTAGTGGTTGTCAGCAATTTCTCAAATCCGAAATTCACAATTCGAATCCTAACAACCTACTATGCATATCGTATGGTAGATTCAGGCATCGGTCAGGATCTTACCTCTCAATGCCATTCTTAAAATAATCTACCTGAAACACAAGCTTCACAAGCAAACACAAGCTTATGCAAGCCAATAGTGACTAATAGTTGTCAGCAATTTCTTAAATTTGAAATGCACAATTCAAATTTAACGAGCTCTTTTACATGGTAGATTCCAGCATTGGTCAGGGTCTTACCTCTCAATGCCATTCACAAATTGATCTACCTGATACATGAGCTTCCATCAACCAAACACTTGGTAAGTATGGATGCATATACTATCTCATTGCTACAACCATCACTGAACCATTTTCAGAATTTATAAAATTCAAATACTTCAAAGGTTAGTCACATCAATATTATCAAAGCTCATTTACTTCATGCAATCATCATCATACTAACGTTGCAAGGTATAGTCACAGCATTCATGCAATTTAAATGAAGTGGTTAGATACTCCTTACTCCACAAGCGTATCATTCATACCACCTTGCTCTTCAATAGAGCATTTCTGGCAGCCACTTGTTCATGACTATCCTGCATTCATAGCAACCTTCGAGACAGTTCCAGAATTATCAGTAATTCATCATTTCAGCCATTAGTTAGTCCATAATATCACATGCATTCATCTCAATGCATTCATGCAATGCATCACAACATTGCACCTACACTTATGCAATCAATCATTCACACCCTTCATAGGCATACATCCAATGCATAACAACAAAATTCATAAAATCTTTCTAATGCATGTCCATTCAATGCTACCTTGCATTGATTCAGGAATACTATGCATTCACCCATACCATGGCCTAGCCGTGACTACTTCATATAGGATGCATTGCTATAATCAATATCATTAACATGTATAGGCATGACACCTTTCTACATTCCAACATTCACATGGTATGAGGTCTCTTACCTGGACCGATCCATGGAATTTGTCATAAGCAAACTCTTACCTGCATGGGTCATACTTACACCCTTGGCATGACCAATTTGGTTGGTCCTTTGCAGGAGATTGCAGAATTTGCTCACCAACTCTTGTTATGGACTCGTTGCCTTATCCCCTCTCCATAGGGTTGCTGGTCTCATTCGTCAGCATCAGCATCAGCAACATATTCATCCAAGTCCATGTCATCGTTGGTTTGTCCACTAATGCCAACATCAAAATAATGATTATCATCAGTGGTTCATTATACATATACAATTTCCAATATTCTTATCAATCATGCAATATTCTATGCATGCAATACATATCCTCATGCATTTCAAGCATAAACTTAGGAAATGTAGTTAAAGTCAGCAAGATAGGGTTTTAATGAAAACTTCCCTTTCAAACTCCTCATCTTCTCATGGAATTCCTTTTTCCACATAGCAGCTGGTTGACTTCATAGTCCTTGCTGCCCCTGGGCATGCACTGTCCAGATTTGTCCATTTGACAACAGCAGCCATCATTAGCACTTTGCTGCTCCATGCTTAGATTCTGGTCACTTATTCTCATTCCTTGCTGGATAAGCTTTCCAACGCCTATTTACACGCGTCATTCCGACCTCGGATGTGAAAACCACACCCGTTCTAAGAATGAAGACTTTCAGCAAACCTTTGCATTCTACACACAGCTGCATTTTGGCCGAGAATATTAACTTCAGCCACCACACTTCCATTGCATCATTCATCTTTTATGAATTCCGGGTTCTACTATATTGCCCCAAACATAGAGTCTTCTTCTCTCAAGAGCGACTGTCTCAGGGGGACGACGGGGGTCAAGGGTAGCGCCCTCGTTTTTTTTGTTTTTTTGTTTTTGTAAAACAATGATTTCTCGCAATTTGGCGCATTAGATCGCTGCCTCTTTTCTCATTTTCAGCCCCTGAAAATTCTCTGAAAACAACTCAAAATTTCACTGAGAAACAGTTGAAATCGGCTCCCAAAACTATCCTGCCTTCCGCAGTATCGGCTCTCACTTCAATCTCCCAGCCACAACGTCGGCTCCCAGATCAATCTCCCAGCCGCAACGTCGGCTCCTTTCCCATTCCTTCCTCCACCGAATCGGCTCCTGGACCATTCTGTCCTCCGCTGAATCGGCTCCCCGGAAGCTTCTACCTTCCGCAACGGCGGCTCTCCGGGTGTTCCAACCCTTCCGCAACTGCGGCTCCCCGGAAGCTCCAACCTTCCGCAACGTATCGGCTGACTTCATATCGGATGCTGAACTACTTTCCATCCGCAACGTCGGCTCTTCAGAAGTTATTTCCATCCGCAACGGCGGCTCCTTGGAAGCTTCAATCCTTCCGACGTCCGCTCTTCCTTGGACGAACTTTCCACATCGGGCGTCGGACCATTCTCCCTTCCGATCGTTCCGACACTTAGCCAAATTTTCGATCTCCCTTTGGCGTCGGCGATCGGACGACTCTTGGATCGGACGCGGGATTGCTCCGCCACCCGCAACGGCGGACGTTTTACTCTTCCAAGTCTTCCGCAACGGCGGAAGTTCACTTCCTTCAACGGCCCGACCGTTCCATACTTAGCCAAATTTCAGAATTTTCTACGGCGTCGGCGATCGGATGGAACTTCAAACTCTCCGCGGCGTCGGTGATCGGACGGTTCTTCAAACTCTCCGCGACGTCGGCGATCGGACGGATCTTCAAACTCTCTGCAGCGTCGGCGATCGGGCGGATCTCGAATCGGACGCGAGATAACTCCGCCACCCGTAACGGTCAGAGGTTAACTCTGTGAACTCGTCCGCAACGGTCGGACATAAACTTCCCGAATCCTTCCGCAACGGCGGACAGGAACTTCACCAGTTCTTCCGACTGGCCGCCCGTTACTTAGCCAAAATTCAAATTTTTCGCGGCGTCGGCAATTGGAGGAATTTCGCGTCGGGTGCAGGATTGCTTTGCTGCCCGCAACGGTCGGAGGGGAAGATCGTTGTCTCACCCGCAATGATGGAGGTTAACTCCATGAACCCTTCCGCAACAGTCGGATGGGAGACTTCATCCATTCACCCGCAACGGCGAATAGAAACTTCTCCAGCTCACCCGCAACGGTGGAATTCCACTTCCTCCTGTGGTCCGACTGCTCACACTTGGGCGATTTTTCTGAATTCGTTGCTGCCCTGCTGAACAGAGAAGGTAATTCTACCTTCTGTCACTGCATCTTCTTGGCCCATAGAGGCCCATTGTTGCAACCATGGCGCTCTGATACCATTTTGTCACGTCCCCAGCCCTCAACCAACGAAGAGGACGCGACGAACGCATCAAACACAGCCGGGGCAAAATGCCCAATGAACATAAACAGAAATCAAATGAAATCAATGCTGGAATTAAGCATACACAGATGCATTTATTTTCATTCATACAGCGGAAGCAAACACACATTCCAGCAATCACATGTTCATCATAATTCCATATACAATTGTTATAATTACAGAGATAGACTGGCAGCACTTATCTGTTAATGAAGAATTCACTCGCAACCAGCTACGTCGCTGCAACGTTCCACCCAACCATAGGCCAGCTTGCTCATCAATCTCTCAGCAACGCTGCCACCCCCGAGCTGGGCATGATTCCTCCGGAATAAGGGTCAATTGCAGGCTTATACATAGCCAAGGGGACATAAGCAACAAAACAACACAGCTGGGTTTCACAGGCTTTCAACAACCAAGCCAAGCCAGCACAGTCCAAAGACTATCCATTGCACTCAGGCAACCAATCAGCTGTCACAGCTTAAAACATGGAAAACGAATTTGCATAGCCCCAAAAACACAACAGCAAACAAACTACAACAGGGAAAAATGACCCAACTAATCTGTGAGACAGCCAAAACCGTGAATGGCCCTTCACAGTCAGTCGTGGATGCAAAATCACGGCTCTCAGCTCACTATGTGCGCCCCAAACAGAAGAATACCTACACGTGGGTAAACAATCCGACCCAGCAAGGAAAATAACAGACAATGGAGGCCCTGCGTGAAGAAAAACAGCTCCGTTTTTACCTGTGGATGCACACACAACAGGAAGGACACGATTTTGCAGTTCGTGGGTACTCAGCAACTCGTGGGGAGAGGAAGAAAAACTGCGTGAGACCCAAAAACGCCCAGAGCCCCTGCATGAGAAGCCAATAGACCAAAATCGTGGTAGGGTGAACTGACCAGGGAAGAGTGCGTGAGGGTGAAGAATGGACAACGTGGGTGGAGTGGGCAATTGGGTAAGGCTGACAGCCTCCCACAACCACCCCCACTTCAGCAATAAATGCCCTCAGCCATAACTCCTCAACCACCAGCTGAGCATTAAAGAGGTTGACAAGGTTGGATGAGACAAAAAGGGTGACAAACAACAAAGATGGTGAAACACAAGGTAATAAAACATGGGTTTTTCCCCATAACCCAAGGTTTGACATCCCCCTCCCCTTATCCTTTGGAATCATGCCCTTTTCATTCAACGTTGCACTGCCGTAGCTGGTTGTGGTTTATTTTAATTGATGTGTGGGTTTACATGATGTCAAAATATAAGGTGCCGGATAGCACGACAAACCATCGGCAAATATCCCCATTGCCGAACATACACAGCCAAATCGATGGTGGGGCTTTTGCCTTGAGCTCCTCACCACCGTTAATTACAATATATACATCATGCAAACGGGGTCGAAACCGGGGACATGACATCATTTCTATTTTGTGAATTTAGATGGGTTGGGTGAGAAGCATCGATTGCTCGACAAGGCTTTGGTAAAGCAAGAACTATAGTTCATGCTCTTATTGTGTTATTATCTAGTTTTCAAAGTGGTGATTGGAACAATATTATGTGAATATTATGTGAACAATATTATGTGAATATTCCTCCTTGTTTTAAGAAGACATGTTGGTAGTCATAGCTCTTATCTTATCAATGGAAAATACAACACAATCTTAAAGATTGTAGATACACCCTTGTGAGTAAAAGAATAATCATGGTTAAGAGATAATTCCTTGTTATGCATGTACAAGCAATGGTTATCCATAAGTTAAATTTTTGGATAATTTATTAGAATGTTTTTCCAGGATATACGTGTGCTTATTGGGATAAACTCAAGGGTGGATTTGCCATATATCATGTGAGTATAGTTCTGAATAAGAAATAAATGGTGTGTTTATATGTTGTTACTCTTATAGGTTGGTTTTAACTATCTTTGCTAATGTACTAAGATTTGAATTTTGGAATGTGTAATGATTTGTGGAAAAGCATAATGAATGTAACAATTAGGACATAGTTTGGATGTATCTAAGCCATGAAGAGAACCTCACGGGGAATGAGAGTAAAACAAAAGGGCTTGTTAATAAGTTGATAACAAGATGGGAACTTTGTGTTTAGTTTTGTGATGAAAAGTTAAGTGTACGTGGAATACTTGTAAGTGGCATACACGTAGAGTTGGTCATGTGATTGATTTTGATTATGATGTGCATGAGGTTTTAAGGAATATTGAAATGATGTGTTATGTACTAATCATCTCATTTTTATATATAATATAAATAGTCACTTCTACTATTAAACTTGTTATCATGTTTGTTTTTATTGATGTAGTGAGGGCATTGCATCCCTAGCTTTAGGGTGGTTGCAATGTTTTGGCACTACCAAAGTTTAGAAATTTCAGAGAACTTTCTTTCCTTCTCTCTATAGATATTTGGGATCCTCAACAAGCATCTATAACCATTTAAAAAATTAATCCCAAAAATCTCATATATTCCATAAAAAAAGAGCTCAACTTAAACTTTTGTGGATCCCATCCCATCGGTGTAGATTCTTGGTATGAAAAGAGGTCTATCAAAGCATCAAGCTAGTCTTGAATTTGTTCGTTCATGAGCCTCTTGTTCATACTTAAAACCCCACAACTATCATGTATGGTGCCTTGATGATATAATGATTTTTCAACTCAAAATGAACACTAGGGTCCACGTTGGTGTTCGACAAAATATTATAGTCTAGCATTGTCATGTATGTTCTTGAAATATGGGAAGTCTCACCCAAGGTGCATTACCAAGACTTTAGTCATGTTTGGTAGTTAACATGAAGAAGGAGCAACCACATTCAACATTATTGTACGCACATTATGTATTAGGCAAAGAAGACATACACTATTTCAATGGGGTACTTTTTAAAGCCTTTTATAGCATATGCCAAATAAAAAATGTATTAAAACCTAACTAGCCAAATTTCAAAATGTTTTCTTCCACATTTTACAAATAAAAAATAAATATTTATGTTGAATCTAATTTTATTAAGAGTCCCATTGTTATGAGCCCAACATTATTATGGACCTAAGGACAACACTTAAACTCGCAATGGGCTGGTTGAACTTAATAAAATAACAAAGATTTCTTACGTTATTGAATTACAACAAATCAACATAATGTCATCCATAATATTGAGGTGTATTATATTTAGTTGCTACAACATAACTTCATAACTTAAAAGATATTTTCCATTTCAATCGCTTTCCACCATTTAAATAAGTATCATTTCTACGCACTTGCTTAATTCCATTTGGAGGACATCATAAGTTAAACACATAAGCATGGATATATAAGATAGAATAAGTGAAACCAATACCAACTTCCCAATATTGTATGTTTGTTTGGTTAGGGCGTCTCTCCTTTTCTTGCTATTTTTCATGTTATTAATCTCATGAGTCATCAACCATAAATAGATCCAAATTTTATTGCATCTAATACAATGGTAATTTGTTCTTTATTTCGACATGCACTCTCAAATGATTATTAAGAGAATCTTTTGCATTGAGATTCGTTCTAAAAAAAATATGATGTGAGTTTCTCGGAGCTCTAGATGCACAAAGGCATGATGATGATGATGGTGATTTCACTTTCAATACTCCCATCTTCAAATCAAATAACTTTTTGTTGGAGAGCAATTGCAAGTTGAAGTATGAAGGAGGCCAAATCTCCACCATTATGTTTCACCACGATAAGGTTATTGATCAATACCTTGCCATGCACCATGGTTACATTGATCTTTGTTTTGATATCATCACCAACAATTTTATCAACAATTGGGGTTCCCAATGCAGATATTTCATATGGGGTTCTCTATGGAATGGATTAGGGAATCATGCCATATTTATGTCCCAACTTTTATATACACAATTCTCTAGCAGAGAGTATTATTGACTGATTGTCATGGGTGGGATCTTCTCTTTCACAATCCTTTTGAGGTCTACTCTTCATCACAAATACTTGTGAGATGCCACTTGAATTAGAATGTGGGAGATCCCCATGATAATTTTAAGGACATAAGATGCGAAAGGTTGACATTTGTATTTGTGCACTCTTGCAACCTTGCCCTCTAAGCATCTCAGTGTTCATACTTTTAGAATTCTTTGCGCTCTTTAATCATTGCCATAAATGTTTATAGTAGTATGACTATCATTAATGTCAGTACTACAACTAATACTATTAATAATTTTTTTATTCCTAATACAATTTCATTTTATTTTTTACAGGTGGTAAAACCTTTATAACTCAGTTGTCAATTGGTAATGAAGACAGCCATCACTAGCTATGAATGGTGGGCTATTCATCACTGTTATTCAAGGAAAACAATGCTAGTAATCCACTAGAAAGTAGACATTCCTGCTAGATACATCTAAGAAAAGCAAACTCTTAACCAATAAAAAACAGTTTTAAATTTTACTCCAATACAAAGAAAACAATTCTAACACTTGATAAAAATAATGTAATATCTATCCACAAGAATGTTTCTCCCTGCATGAAACAAGTACTTGAAATTACCCTGTATTAAACATGGGCTTATAATAATATTTATTAATTTTTCTCCAGCAAATAATATTATTTAATTAATAAAAAAATGTAAAACATTTGTTTACTTTATAAGATAAAACTGAGAAGATATCACAGAATAATTTTGATCTAAACATCCAATAAAGTGAACAAATCTTTCAACGTTCGATTGCACAACGATTATGATCATGTAGATACCATATTTCTTTTTTTCCATTGAAAATGTAGATACCATTTGACAGGGTCGGTTAGTTGTCCATCGGCAATGGACAACGTATGAACATGTACATAATTTATTATTACGCCAGCTGTCCGTCTGGAGTGAGTTCCGCACGTCTCACTTGACTTTCCCATGACACTTTCAGATCGCTTCACATTTGGAAACCAAAAGACCTGGTGCGATGGCTTCTTGCTGATGAGATCGGGAGAACTTGAATTTGGTGGGATTTATTAAAAAATCAATTCAGAGGCATATCAGATTTTTTCTCAATCTCTTCTCAAGGTACTCATCTTTCCGCTCTCCATACCAGATATGATGTATGGCATGATGGAGTGAGTGGGGGTAATAATTTCCAATATGTCTAATTAGATTACTCGTATAGCAAACATAACTGGATTCCAGCTCAACATGCTGGCTGGGTGATGAAACCAGCCCGTGCTCTCATTTTATTGGATTGTGTTATAATCAGGCATCCAGGTACATTTTATAGCATTGGTTAATGTGTGAGCTCGTCCAAACTTTATACCAAAACCATTGCAGAAATGCCCCCTTGCTGAGAATGTATTTATTCTTTTTCTGTGATGGTTTGATTTTTATTTTTGATCTGTTATAATTTGATCATCTTCTGGGCGTATTTCCTCCAGCACTCCCAGATATTTGAAAACTTCTGAATTTCAAAGAATTGTCGAGCAGGAAACTCCTTACGATTTTTTCTTTCCAGTTAATATTATTGGATATATAATATATATAGAGAGAGAGAGAACTTACCCTGCGCGATCATGCCACTTGAGTTTCCTTACTGTATGATTCTCATGCCTTTCGAGGCATTGTAATATATCCTAGGTTGGTACCCTTGGGATTTTTATTCGTTTCTTCAGTGAATGAGACCTTGATCTTGTTATTAATTCTAGATAATGAAATGTCCTAATTCCCAGACGGTTGCACCGTCATTACATGGTAATTGCAGGGTCCTTAAAACTGCATATCTTTCTATGAGAATTGAACTAATTGTTGCGCTTGCTTGCATAACATGCCTTGTATGATGCTATAATTACAGAGAAGCCCGTCATACATGATGACATCATCATGGGATAGAACACCGCTCCATTATATATATATATATATATATATATTTCTTTCTTTTTCCAAGAATTCTTTTATGTTTGGTATTTCAGGAGAAATCAGAAAATACCTAGCTAAGTACCTTCTTGGCACATCAGAGATATAGATCTCTTCTTTTTCAAACAAAATAGACTTATAGAAGTCAGTTTACTTACATCCAAAAAATACATAAGAGCATTGTATCAATAAAGGCAACATGAGTAGGCTTGTAGCCTATCATTCTAATATCTCAAACATTAGTTTCTGAACTGCAGCTGGTTCTACCTTATAAGCTATACAGGCAATGGGAGAAGTCCTTTCTTCTATCCACTCTGATGTGATCACCAGGCCTTCATGAAGAGTAAGAGCTTCCTTGGATAGCTGATCTGCGATTTCATTCAATTCTCTGTACACATGATGAAAAGAAACTGAATCTAAGTGATTTTTTATCTCCCTGAACTTTTCCACAAGTGGCTGAAATAATAAATTTTCCATGCTATTCTTGCCATTTGCCCAATCAATAATAAGTTTGGAATCGCCCAGCACTTGAAAACTGCTGACTCCTCTGTAAGCAAGTTTCAAAGCAACCAAGCTGCAAACAACTCTGCTCTGTTATTAGTTCCAGATCCACATACTGATTTGAGTTTTATTAATGGTTTTTGATAAATAAAGGATTCCTCTGGCATCGCAAACTCCTGGGGAACCTTGATTTGCCCCATCAAAGTATCCCCATTCCCTTGAATGATCAATATCTGGATCTTTAAGAACTCTATGGTTCTTCTGAACCTTGGGTTTCCAGAATCCTCCATATACATAACTAATCATATGACAAGCCTGGATAAGCTAGACTCTAGAGCTCTTTACCTTGAAATAACATATCATTTCTAGATAGCCATATGGCCCACACAATTGTGCATGGAAGGGCCCTATGTTCCTTGACAATTTATCTTCATATCATTCCTTGAAACAATCAGAAATACTGTCTCCCACCCATTTCCCATTTTTTTTAACATTTTCAATGCACCCATACTTCTGCCGTATATGGACAGTGTACATACTACAAAGAGATGGTCTACTGATTCGTCATTCATTCTGCACAGGATGCACCTTCCTGGTCGATGCCATGACCTCTTTTTGTAGATATCCCAAGTTAGATCTTTGTTTGAAAAGGCTAGCTATAAGAAAATCCTTGTCTTTTTTGGACATTTTAACTTCCAAAATTTACTCACCATTAATTCTTTTCTCTAGCTTCTTTGTCTTCCAATCTTACCTCATACCCAGCTTTGCTGTATACCTTCCCGATCCTTTATTCTTAGAATTGGTAATTTCATCTTCAACATCCTTTAATCTGATGGCACTGTGCTTCAAATTGTAAGTCCACTGCTCCCACTCATTGCTAGGTCCCCTTGTAAGTCCAATTGAACAGCTTGTTTTCCATCATTGACTCCATATTCTGGGGCTGCTGCATCAGCAATACTGTGATCCTCCTGATGATGAAACGCTGTTTTTAAGGATTCTGAGAGCCCGAGTGAGACTGTGCAGCCCATCCAAGGATCTCTCCTATTTTTACCCTGTTCCCTTTGCCAATCTTCCAAACCAACCATCTACCAAGCAATGGAAATGTTCTCACCAAGGTCTTCCATATAATTGATTCATTATTTTGCCCAATAGTCCTTCAGATTGCATCATATTCCACTTACTTTTTTGCTGCCAATGCTTGCTCAAAGAGATGAATATTCTTTAGACCCCAGCCCCCTACCTTCTTTGGTTTTGCCATTTTTTTCCAGCTCACCAGAGGGAGTTCTTCTTTTTCTCTCTTCTCTGCCCACAGGAAGCTAAAGAATTTCTTCCTGATGTTGTCCAAGATGCCTGCAAGAATATGATCTAATAAACCAATATACTGGAACCCCCTCTAGCACAGACTTCACTAATGTCAGCCCACCTCCTCCTGAGAGTCATCTATAACACCACTTTGATATCTTGCCTTCAATTTTTTTTAAAGCCAGAAACAGTTTTTCTTTTTATAATCATTAAGACACTACATTGAAAGCCAGAACTTCTGTATACCATCTTTGAATTTCTTCCTTTACTTCATCAAATAAGATCGAGGATTTAAGAACATTTACCTCCATTCCTGTTGCTTGACAATAGATATCCAAAATTTCCTTGTACTTCTACGCTTCCTTAACTGTACCTGCCTCAAATAATATGACATCATCTACAAATAGTAAATGTGACAATCATATTGAGTTTCTCATGTTGATGCTTTTAATCAATCCTTCTCTTTTGCTGGCTGACACTATCCCACTTAGACCTTCTGCCATCATAAGAAATAGGAAGGCTGACATTGGGCATCCCTGCCTTAGTCCTCCTGTGGCATGAAAAAACCTGGAGGCAGAGCCATTTATCATTGTTACCCCTTAAAATACATCTGCATTTTGAGGTATTCGTTCCAGCCGTGCAATGGTGAGGACATGCAGACCCAATTCCTATGTCTGTTAATCCTGATGCACCCAGGCATTAAAGAAAATAAATTGAAGAAATAGAGGAGAATGAGATTTATCTCGATGAAGCTGACACCAAAGCAGCTACAGCCTAATGCTGATGACACTCCTTATACTTCAGCTAGGCATTTGGAAATTTGAATCTTTCTGCTGAGTTACTCTGGATATACTGAGATGGGTTTGCAAAGGCCAAGCAAGAGCCAAGCAATGACACTTCCAATGATCTTTAGGCCACCTAATCTGAATTTGGTTGTTGGTGTCTTGGTCCAAGGTTAGCTGCACCACAGGCGTTTGTATCTTCCCAACAAGGGAGTTGGCAATACAGAATATGGAAGTTTAAACAGCTACAAACAGGTCTTATAGTGCATTGAAGCATTAGTCTGTTGAGAAGATGTTAAAGATTTCTGAAGAACAGACAATGCAAATTGTTGGATATGACTGGTGTGCCTGTAATGTCTGAGCAGCACTCACAATCTGGAATACATGCCAAGGCATATGCTATAGTTCTTTCCTTCTTTGTTAGTCATTATTCTCTCTATGGTTATGATGCTGCAGCACATCTATCAGAAGAAACAAAAGGTGCTGATATTAATGGTCAAATTACCAAATTCTCGAGTCTAGGAATTATATCAGTTTTTGGATGGGCTGACATATTAGCTCTTTCTTTTTAGCTTTCAGGACCCCAAATACCAAACAATGAAACATCTGGCACATTTGTACGAGCAAAGATTCTATATGATGCATTTCATGGGTGGTATCACAGTTCCAGTCTGCAATAGTTCTGCCCTTTGTTGTATGGGGTTCCTTCTCCTTTGGGGGCCTTTCAAACACTACAAGTGCTGCATGCTTCGAGATGGAGGAATTCCCTTTTCGAGGATTCATAAAGTACCTCCAAATTACAAGGTTCTGGCAAATGCTGTATGGTTGTGTGCATTTTTATGCATGCTGTTAGGCTTTCCCATCTTGAATGTAAATGTGGTATTCACAGCTATCACTTCAGTCTGTACCATAGGTTATGCACCGAATTCCTAAAATAGCATAAAAGTAGAATGCCTTGAGAATGAAACAAAGAGATGAATAAGAAGCCTCTTCAAGGGTGCAACCTCCTTATACAATGTATCATATGCCAAGACAAGAAGAGATGATCCTAAAACTAGTTCTTCTTGATATATATAGGAGACAAAGGGTACAATTACAATTCTAGCAGACCATACAATTACAATTAATGTCCTAGTTGACCAATAAAGACAATACTAATATAATAATAGAAATGTAATGGCACAATATATAGGGCATAATAATAGGATGGGTAGGTGGGTATGCTGATCCTAAACTCACCAGAATGAGATAACGGATGAGCTTAATTTTCAAAGAGTTGTGGCCCCAGGCATACAAGAGCCTTACCTAGATCTTTTTATCAAGGGATCTGAAAAATACAGCTCACCACAGAAAAAACATCAAAGAGCTTGCAGCAGAAAAGTTCCGAAGGTTTCTCAAGGATGCAGTGCTAAACAATCATTGATGGCAGTAACTTGTAAGAAAAAGGGGTGCATTTGAAGAGGGGAATGCTCAAGGAGAAAAGGACAAGGGGCAGTAAAGACCTTGTCAAACCTTTTAATAGAGTTTAATAATTCTTGAATGGTTTTGTTACATTCATAATGAGGACACTCAACCCCTTGCACACATACCTAGAGCACACCTCATTGGAGGCCTTTATTGGAGAGCGAGTTGGTTACTGAGGCACATGGATCAAGGCTAAAACACATGTTTTTAGGGAATGCCCTCCAAGGAAGGGATGAGGTGGACCCTTTGCACATATTCCAAGGAAAGAAGGCACCCCACCTTAAGGAGATCTCCAAGGCCTTTGTAAAGCTTGATGAAGACATGGTCAAAGGGGTAATACATGGAGCAGTTTATTGCATGATTAATGAGGTAGTTCCATTTTTTCACACATCCCTAGGGTGCATCATCTTTGAGGCCCAGCTAGGAGTACAAGTTGGTTATGATGCATGTGGGTCAATCTCAAGGCACATTTTTTGAGGCCATCCCATCTTTAGGGTGGTGTTATAACAAGTACAACCATAGCCCATTAGTTGCACATGCATCTATGAGATCCATATTCTAAGGAATTAGCTAGCGTGATTGCAGGAGCAACCTATCTTGCAGGGAGATACTTGGCATTCTTTCATTTAATGAGTCCAGATCTTGAGAGCTCCATGACTTGGCCTTTTAATAGTATTTTAAAGGAAGTGGGTTCAATGTTTTTTTATCTTGAGGTGCACACAAAAGAGGAGAGGCATACATGGCATAACAAACCCTAATACTTAGTCAAATGAGCACTTTTCAATGGGGCGTGCACAAGATGATGACAAGTGGCGTCAAGACTCATGCTAAGCCTCTTTCTTGCATATTTATTACTATGTATTGTCTAGTTTTGAGGAGAAGTAGGATGCATTTATTGATTTTCTTTGGAGAGAGTGTGGATCTAGGTCCTACTTAATATTATTTTATTGTAAGGAGATGGAGCTAAACTTCTGTATAATGGGAAGCTCTCTCCATTGTTGTGTACTATTGGATTTGTGAGGAGATTCCCTCCAAAGCTAGTTGGACATCTTGTAATAGTGGGAAGTCAAGGGGAAAACATATGCGAGGTTTCCATTTTCCTTATCTCCTCTTGGATGACTTGGGTTTTATGCTATAGTAACTTTTACACAATTTTTGTAGACCTCCAAAGTGTGATCCTATCTAGGATGGTAGAGATGAACAACCACCTAGAACATGACACCTAAAGAATCCTAACCCCCAAAAGATATTGGTTGTCACTTTGGATAGGCTTCTTCTCTCTTTAGGATTCCTAGTCCACACAAGGTGAACTAGACTAGCCATGGGAGGTGTCCCAAGCCCAACCAGACAACTAGACCCCTTTTAGGCTACATGGCACAATCGAGGATTTAACAATCCACGAATGAAAAGTACCCTAAGGAATACTTCCTAAGCTTAATAGAAATAACTACTGGGCTCAATTACATGGATCGACTAGATGGTCAACTAAGGGTGATTCAATGTAATCCAATTCAAGGAAAGACTCAATAGTGAATTAGCTTAGAAACCTAGTGTTGTCCGCCGATTGCACACCAGCAACAGAAATCAATTGAAAGCTGTCTCCTCACTTGAGAAAGTGGGAGAGATGTGACCTTGGGGGCAAGCACAGAGCTAGGTACTGTCACCTACTCCTAGCTCCTCCGTTTAGGCTAACTCCTAACGAAGCCAAGGGGGGTAGTCCCTAACAAAGAGTTTTCCATGGCTCAATGTTTAAGTTAAGTTTTGGATGTTTTGGATGCGGATGGGTGTTGTTTAGGAGTTATTGTGATTTAAAATGATTAATATTAAGGGGATGATAATTAATCAAAGCAATCCACGTTGCTAACAAGAGATCACACAGATAAGCAAAGATTCCAGACTTATAACTTAAGCATTCAAATATAATCAATTGAAATGGACCATAGACAGTTGATCAAGATAGAAAATTAATCAAATATAACAAAGGACTAGTGCCTTATGGAGTCAAATAAATGCGTGAAATAAAATCTAGGAATTAAGCTAGTGAGTATGAGGTTTTGCAAGTGCTCTTGGTAGATTTTAAGAGTTTTTAATAGTGGTCTTGCTTACGGTAGCTGGATGTCCTAACCGGAAATACCTTCAGTGGCTCCGTTCAAAGACATGACGGACCTGTCTGAGATCACAGGTAAGTGTTCAATAACTTAACTACCTGTGCCCAGATTGGGTAGCCCAACGCCCACAGTTGGAATTTGCCCACATGCCTCGGTATTTAAACGAAACAACGCCAATGCGTTGGTTATGGGGGAAAAGTTTTAATTAAGTTACTCTTGTGGGGTTTAAAGATCCAGTGCCGTTTCTGGGTATTCCGATCAGAGATCGGTCAGAGCATACTCCGGCAAGGAGGGAAGGGAGTTAATTAATTAAAGGGGTGTGTGTGTTAAAGATTTTATTAAGTTAATTAATTAGACTCTCCGACAGAGAGCGCTCTTGACCTTGTCTTATGACGAAGGTTCAAAAGTC
>LPNX010593877.1:325613-388196 GCA_001517045.1 Pseudotsuga menziesii | reverse complement strand
ATTGCTACAATTTTCTGTATAGATTTATGCCCAGATTTTCTAGATTTCGAAAGATTTTTAAATTTATTGGTACTTCTAAGTGTAAAAAAGAAGACCCTTAAGGTCTCGGCGTTTGAGCCAGTGGCTCTGATACCATTCTGTAGTGCTCTGCCTAACCGGTAGAGCACTCGGTCCATCTATCTGTAATACTCTCTATCAAGACATTTTTAAAACATATTACAGGTTGATATCTATGTCTGTACTATTAATTTTATAAACATGTGAATGTACAATATGGAACTGTAAACATATTAACATAGAATGGAACTGTACAGGTTTGATAAACTTCATGAATTTCTTGGTAAATTATACAATAATACCATGCATAAATTTAATATCTAATTATCTGGAATTGAAATACCTGGGACCAGCGACCGTAGTAGATCCAAGAGTTTGCTGTAGACATTGTAGGCTCCTTCCTCTTCCAGCTTTCCATCCAAGCCTTGATTAACAAAATGGTGTGCCACCCTGCCGACCAGCTCTCATCATGTGCTGGCCCTAGGAAACCCATGGGTTTCCTAGCCCCCGAGCCCACATACCAATCATCCCGAGAGCAGCTTCCTTTCCCTTCTTTATATTCTCCATCATTTACAGATATTCTCTCCTTGATTTGTCCCCCTCCTCAAGTTTATCCTCTCTTCTTCCTCTCTGTTATTCTCTAAAAAATTTCCCGACCATTCTCCTCATGCAGAGTCTCCTCCCCCAAAAATCCAACCTTCTTCCTCCTTATACCCCCTTCCACCGCCTCTTTCATTATTATTTTATTCTATCCTAGGTAGTGCAGTTCCGATAGGTCTTACAGGTGTTATGTATTAATAAATTTTCAAGTGTACGTGTTTACAAAACCTAACCAATGTCATACATTTAAATATTATTTATTTAATTCTTTACACAAATGGTAAAGACGCTAAAATAATTAGCATAAGTTTAAAAAGTATTTACTAATCAACTTTAATTAGCATTAATATGGGATAAGTTTAGTTTAATAAAAGTATAAACTTTAATTAACATTAATATGGGATAAGTTTAGTTTAATAAAAGTATTTACTAATAAACTTTAATTAACATTAATATGAGGCATTACACTAAGTTAACAATGCGACACATATTTTGCCTTAGTACTTTAAACATAAAGGGATATAAAAGCGAGCTAACAGACAGGCACAATATAACAAACACGCAACAGTGATTGCACCGCAAACATAAACTAATACTCAAAAGCAACGCATAATAACCTATTCAGGCATTCAAAATTTTATTTGCAGTAGATCATCCATTCAACCATGACAGTACTTGCATCGTAAACATAAACATAAACATAAACAACCATACACATTCAATCATCAACACACAGGAGAGTTCACGTGGAAACCCATCTGAGAAAAACCACAAGGCGCTCTTCATCTGGCATGAGAAATGTATGGCGCCTTCAGCCTTCATTTGACTGTAGACTATCTAAGATCTAGATTTTTGCTCAGACTCTTTCTTGCTCTCGTGCTCTCTGTCTTTATTTCTCCTAACTATTGCTACCATCTATTGATCCTCAAACGGCTTGGATCGACCTCTCTAGCATCTGCACCTCTCTAGCAGAGCTTCTCTTCTACTACACTACTGTCGAATGCATCCTGGAGACTTTCGACTAATCTACCACTCAGATCTCACATCTTCGCTCTGCTCTCTCAGATATCTTCCCTCTATTAACCCATCAAAAGAAACTAAAGACTAAAAACAACCAACATAAAGCAATAATCACCAACAATCCTCTAAAAAGCAACCCTCTAACTATTAAATCCCTACTATTTATATTATTTTACATGACCACGCAGGGTCGACTACATACAAGCAGTCTGTTAACTATCACCATCGGGAACCACCCAGGCTACAACTGTGGTGATCATTACTTGATACGAGGCACTAACGGCCTTACTTATAGCGTGCGTTCACTCATGTGGCATTTGTCGACTTAAGCCGACTTCAGCACCCACGATCGTCCTGTCGCTTTCAGCCTTTATTCTGCACTTGTGCTATTATTTTACCCTACGACATCTTCCTTTCGCGCAGCTTCCCTTTTCCGCGTAGGTGACATCTTTTGCGCATATTCCTTCTTCTACGCAGATTTCCTGTTCTGCGCAGTTTTTTTTGTCCGCGCAGATTTCTTCTATCCCTGCCGCATGCTTCCTTTTCCGTGTTTTTGCTTGCGCGGTGGATTCATTCTTGCGCGTTTCTTTGTTTGCGCTTATTTCTTGCATGCTTTCCCTAGGCCTAATAGGCCCCCAACACTCACACATGGCTCGTTCCAAGCCACGAAGCAACGGACCTAGGAGGTGGAGCGACATGTGCGGCTGTTTCTTTGAATTTTGTTTTTTTTTCGTGCATCTTTCTCCTGCTTCCTTTCTTACTTTTTTGTTACTTTTTTTTTTTTTTTTGGCGGTGTTTCCTACACCGCGAGCTCATCCCAAACATAGAAAATTTGTTTATATTTTTAGATTACAAAATTTGAGTTATACAATTTCTTCCTCGGCATCATCTAAAGAGTCTACTTCCATAGGTTTTTCTTTTGTTTGCTCCGGGTCTTCTTGCTGGTGTTCTTCTTGGTCCTCTTCATCTTCATCTCCCTCTTCATCTTCATTTTCCTCTTCTTCTTCCTTTTCCTCTTCTTCTTCATTTTCCTCCTCTTGCACATTCTCTGGTGCATTTTCCAACGCATATTGTTCTGCGCTTCAAACCTTCTGTTGGAATTGGGCAAAAATGGGAGTAATTTTTTCTATCTCCCGGCAGGCTTCTTCTTCATGTTGCTCCAATTCCTGCACTCTGTCGAAGCTAGGGTGTTCCAACGACGCATTGGCCACTACTTGAGTGAACTTGTGGATTCTCTGCTGGATAGGATAAATTAGGCCTATCACCCTTTCAGCATCTACTTGTTTCTCAGTCGTCTCTTTGTTGTGCATGTTTCCTTGCTCGTGTAGGGTTCTTGCCTTATCCTAGATCTACTTGAGCTCAGCGCCTTTGGTGATTTTCTCCTTTGTTGGTAGCTTCTTAATTTCTACCTTTACCGCCACTACCTGTAGGTCTTCTTGCCGCGCCTGTTCGGCAAGCTGCTCCGCAATCTCATCCTCGATGAGTTGCTCCCATACCGCGGAAATTGCTTCCACCGCTTCTGTGTAGATTTGCTCAACTTCCCTAAACCAGCCAAAAGCTTGATATGTCGATTGTTGCCTTTGTTGCACAACTTCGGGAGGCGTGCTCGGGTGCTGGTTGGTCTTTAAGTCCTGAACCTATTTCTTTAGATCTGCGGCAAGTTTGGATAACCACCTCAATTGGTGCACAAGTTCTGCCTTACCTTCTTCTTCATCATCTAACAGTTGCGCGACTGCCTCCTTTATGTCTTCCAGTGAAGCCTACCTCTGCACTTGTGCTTCGAGGCCTTCCTACTGGTACTTGATGACTTGTTTGTGCGCCTTTGCTTTCCTGGTTGCCTTGGATGCCTGATATGCAACCACATTTTCTCGGATTCTCACCTCTATAGCTGCGGCATGCTGAATGGAATATATTTGCGGCAATTTCAGCTTAGAGAAATCCAAATTTAATGTGTCCAAGCTATGGACACTTGCATCTTTTTCTGCTGCATCTGTAGAAAATGCCTGCGTGGGCATTTCTATTCTCAAGGGTGGGAGCAGTACCAACGTCTCCAAAGTGTCTGCTGGGTCTACGCCATAGGTTTCAGCCTGCACGGTGTCGCGCACTTCTGTGACGGCCTCTGCGAGTCGGTTAACTTGCGTAGTGAGCAAAGTTGTCCAATTGGTTTTCCTGTGTGTGATATTACCCAAGGTAGACTCAGCTACTTTGGCAACCGCCTCTCTAAGAATAGTCAGATCCTCTTCTGCTATGTTCATGACTTGGGGTCGATTAGCCCTCTGCTTTTTCCTATGTGGGGTGCCCAAGGCTTTTGCATCTTCCTCCATGGGCTCTTTGCCCTTTCTCTTCCTGGTTATTTACACGCGCACCTCCTCATCAATAGGGGTGTCTTCTTCGCCCTTGTTGGGTGGGTCTCACTCTTCTTCTTCTTCTTCTTCTTCTTGGGCATCATCCTGATGCTCTTGGGTGCTGGTATTGGCATAGTCCTAGGGTGATTTCTCCTATGAACCCCCCCGCTGCGCTTGCTGCTCTGCAGGCACCTCCACTCACTGGCCAGTCCATTCTTTGGGCCAGTCTTTGATTTCCCTCTCGATATCTTCATCCATGATGATGAAGAAGGTCGAGAGTTCCTGCTTCTTGGAGTTGTTGCGCGAATACAACATGATGTTGTGCGGCCCCGCATGGAAGTTAATGAAAGGATACTTGGCCACCGTCATAGGGAAAATTCTACACTGTTGGCACACGATCTGTTAAAGTCTTTCTCCTTGGAGAAAGAATTCAATCTTTGTATCGGCCTTTCGCTTGCTGTCTTTGTGGTCCCAGAGGTTTTGAAATTGCAAGCCAAGGAAATCCACTAGGATGTCCATCGGTTGATAGTCTGGTAGAGGAGTCCAGGTTGCAAATGAGATCAAAATTAGAGGCCACGAGTAATGGAACTTCACCGCGAGAAGTCTCTGCGCATAAACCGCCTCGTCCATCAGTTTGTTCACGAGGAACTGGGACCAGTTAATGTGCACTCCTTGCGCGCACTATTTCGCTAGCTCTACTATTGTGGTAATGCATTCAGTAGGCCTCATCTTCCGTAGAACCTTACTGCACAAGATTTTTGTTGCGTACATTAGAGCAACGTCATTGATAGATATAATAAGGTAGGCCTTTCCACCGCAAACAAGATGGTACTTTCTCTTCATGTCATTCTTGTCCAGTTTTTCCCTGTCCTTGTGCAGGTACAGGGCTGGGTCGACTCCTTGCTGTGAGAGACCCGTGATGGCCAATACCAGCTCGACCATTACCTCATATGGATTGTCCATCCAAAGGTAGCCTACATGGAAGCATACCAGAAGTTGCTTCGCGTACATCCCTACCAAGGCAGTGTGGCCGAAATGCAGAATAAGGAGTAGGTTTAAGATGCCTGACTGCTCCAAACTACGCTCCCATTGCATTGTAGAAACTACGTCTGCATTCGGTGGTTCACTGGGCACAGCGACCATGAATCGGTTTCTGGCCAGGTCCTCTTGCCTCCTGGTATCATAGTCTTCAAACTTCAAGTCCTGAATTTTGGGAGTGATTGTATCCTAGGACCGTGGGATGCCTTCTGGAATGGTGGGCTCTTCCAGAAGTACATGCACGTCCATTGTCACTCTTGCGGCTACTGGAACCCTAGGTGACACATATGGAGGCAGCAAGTTCTTTTCCTCATCATTCAACTCTATGTCCACTGGTGGTGGTGGTGGTGGAACCGGGTCAGCTTTGCGGGCTTTGGGTATCTTCTCTTGGGGACCAAAGGAAGCGGGGAGGTCTGCACTCAACGAGGCTCTAGTCGCAAAAAATTGTGCTCTGGCCAGTTGCCCTGGTGGTCGAGTTGCAGGTAACTGCATCTGGAGGACTCCTGCCGGTGGCGGGTGTGGCAGCCTTGGTGGTGCCTTTGGTTTAGCCTGCGTCTTCTTCATCTTCTTGGTCGCCCGACTAGGTTCATGGACGTAAGGAACTTCTAATATCGGGAAGGGTGAGGCTGGTGAAATAGTGGAGTCTTCATTGTCACTAGATAGCCCAACAATCATGGGATTCGGCTTTGAGGGAGGGTTCTGGTTCACTTAGTTGGCTTGTCTCTTTGGTTTCTTGGCTCTGCAAGGCAATGTAAAGGTTACTATGACAGAGGCGACTGATATTTATAGACGATTGGGTATCCAAGCAGTGACTGGACGCAATGATGGGCCATCTGATGGAGCACATGGGCTCGTCCTTCATCGCCTTTACTCGCACACTTAGGTTCAGTTCTGTCCTTGTCAGAGAATTTAAGGTTAATATGGTGGATGGGACCAAAAAGCATGCCGCCATTCTCCTTGAACTTTCCAAATTAATGCTACTGAGCTGTCACGAGTGCCAAAACTTTTTTGAATCCTTGTGCAATTAACAGTTCGTCAATGTCTACCAGCTGTCTGCCACTACCTGGCAGTTGTCTCTTAGCTGGTTTGTTAGCAGGTTGAGAGTGCACCATTCTTCATCGCAACTTCCTTTTTCCGCACCAGGTTGCGCTAGAGATGCTTCTTTCGCTATTTTCCTACCTTTAGATATTTATTTCTTTTTTTTGTTGAGCACATCGGCCTTATGGGACCGCTCCACAGTCATCATGGTATGGTTTTAATCGGCTACCGTTGATCATACCCGCAACCAGTGTTCCATCCATCTTATGTAGTTTTACTGCGCCTGCTCCAGTAATGTGTGCAACCACATATGGGCCTAGCCAGTGTATTTTGAGCTTACCTAGGTCCTTGAAGAAATTGATGTCATACATCAAAACAAGTTCACAAACCTTGAACTATTTTGTTCTGATGCAGTGATCATTCCACGCTTTATGTCGTTGTTTTTCCACATTTTGATGGAATCCCGCAATAAAGCGTTCTTCCTCCATTTGAATTAGTTGTGCAAGTCTTTCTTCTACGGCATCGGTATCTGTCATTTCTATTAGCGCAGCAATTCGTAGGATCGGCACAATGTACTCCATAAGCATGATTGCTTCTTGTCCATAGACTAAACGGAAAGGAGTGTATCCAGTTAGTCATCTACATGTTGTTCTATAAGCCCATAATACTGCTGAGACTTTCTGGTCCCAGTCATCTCTACACACATTACAAACCTTGGTCAAGGCATTCTCCAGTATCTTATTGAAGGCTTCAACAGTTCCATTTGCTTGAGGATGGTAGGGTGTTTCCTTCTTGTGTTGGATTTGGAATTCTGCAGTCAATTCAACAATTAGTTTATTTACAAAATGCATACCTTGGTCGCTGATAAGGGTCTTCGGGCAACCAAACCTTGTCACCACATTTTCAAAAAGAAACTTTGCCTCAGTTGCGGCGGTGCAATCTTTCACAGATGCTACTTCCACCCATCTTGTCAAGTAATCTGTAGCAGTTATAATATAGCGCGCACCAGTCCATTTCCCTAGCAGACTAATAGGTCCGACAAAATCCACTGCCCATTTATCAAAGGCCTACAGTATAATTTGTGGTGCAAGTGGTATTTCATCACGTCATGATGGTTTCCCTATTCTTTGACACTTATCACAGTCATGACAGTATTTCCTTATATCCATATGTACAGTTGGCCACCAGAGTCCAACTTGCAAAATATTGCGCACCGTTGCATTCTCGGTGTAATGTCCTCCTGAGACACCCACATGCACTTCAGCCATTACCCATTGCCTTTCGTGATCAAAGACGCATCTGCGCAGTATTTCATTTGGTCCCGACTTATACAGTTGTCCCATGATTAGCGTGTATTATGTGGCCTTGACAACTAGTTGTTTCTTTTTCCATGTCGTATAATCTTCATGTGTGTAGCATGTATTCAATAAGTGTATAATAGCATCAAATTTTTTATCGACAACATCGATAACAAACAGTTGCGCATCAGGAAAATTATCCTCTAAGTTGTTTGGTTCCTCACCACTTTCAATGTGCGACAAGTGGTCTGGCCCAACATTCAGTCGGCCTGGCTTTACAATGACTTCAAAGTCAAATTCTTGAAATAGGAGGAGCTACCGGCAAATATTCCCCCCCAACACTGGATTATTGACCAGGTACTTCAGCGCAGAATGATCAATGAACATTCTGAAGTGTCCACCCAATAAATAATGTCTAGATTTTTGTAGCACAGACATTTGCAAGCCCTTCTCTTTCAGTTGTGGTATAGTTTTTCTCTGCTGTTGACAGTTTCCTGCTTGCAAATACAATTGGGTGGTTAATTGTGCCTTCTCCTGGTTGGGTTAATAATATACCAAGCGCAATTGATGATGCATCAACATGCACATGGAACTCTTTCTTCTAGTCTGGGAATATTAATATTGGCGCAATGGCCATTTTGTTCTTCAGCTTATCCAGACTTCCTTGACAGCCTTTGTTCCACTCGAATTTGGCGTCCTTCTTCAGCAGCTTCTCCATTGAGGAAGTTATCTCCGCGTATCCTCATATGAATTTTCTATAATATCCAGTATGTCCCAATTTGGATCTGAGTTGCATGACCGATGTTGGTGGTGGCAGGTCCATAATAATTGCCACCTTCGCGGGATCGACCAGGATTCCGTCATAGCATACTACATGACCGAGCAGTACACCAAATGGTGCGCAAAATATGCATTTTCTCAAATTCAGCGCAATTTGATACTGGGGACACCTTTCCAGCAACATGCACAAATTCTCAATATGGTCTCTTACCAGACCAAAGACCGTCCATTCATCAAAGTATACTTCAACAAACTTATGAATGAAATATTTAAAAGCAGAAACTACTATTCTAGAGAAAATAGCAAGGGCGTTTTTAAGGTCAAAGGGCATTACCGTGTATTGGTAGCATCCCCATTCTATTACAAAGGTTTTCCTGTGGCGGTCCTCTTGCGCAATTCTGACTTGATGATAGCCCGAGAATCCATCTATGAATGAGTACATTTCTTGTCCATCGACACTCTCCAAGACTTCATCTGTAAATGGTGTTGGGAATGGATCATGTAAGCAGGCATTGTTTAGCTTCCTAAGGTCGACATAGATCCTGACCTCGTATGTCTCCTTCTTATCCTGAATCACTATGGGGCTTATCCACTCTAACTCTTCAATAGGTTCAATTATTCTTGCCTCCATCATTCAATCCAGTTATGCTTTCACTTTTTCTTTATAGCGCGGATTTAGTCTGTATGGGCATTGTTTTACCGGTCTTGCGTCGGGTCTGAGCGGAATTTTCATTTCACCCAAATCTCCTGCTATCCCCTTCATTTCCTTCAAGTTCGTCGGGAATAGGTCCTGGAATTCATATAATAGATCATTGATTTTGTCTACTGTCTCTTCATCCCAGTAGTCTCTGATGTTAGCAAATTTAAGGTTGTTCTCTGACCCAATGTTAACTTTCTTGATATTTAGCAACTTGATGAACTGTTGACTGGAAATGTTGCTTCCTTCTACTGCACGTGATCCTTCCAAATTTGGAATATTAATGTTAGTCGGATCATCCTCTAGGTCTCCGGAGAGGTTATAGCATGGCATCCAGTGCTGAACTGTCTCACAACACTGGTGGGAATACGCAGTGCAGGGTTGAGAATATGCAACCTCCAATGGGATCTGCGCAAATATCTTCTCCTTAAGAGTCTTCAGTGCAATATCAACTGTTGGTTTCTCGTTTGTGAACTGGAATGTGTATGTGAAATTCTATGCAACCTTTTCCCAATCTCTTGTTTCTTGGCGCAGCTCCATAAATGCGTACCAACCCTTGGGTGCCATTTTGAGAGTATGGATGAAGTGGTGAACCCACTCCTAGCGCAGGTAGTTCAAGAATGTTGCGGAACACTGCTCCAAGTGTTCAACAGGGTCTGATAACCCTGTATACCTTTGTGTCGCCATTGTGACCTCATCTCCGAACCTTACTTCCAGTAGTTGTCTTCACTGCGACCATTCAGTTATCGAGATTTTGTGCATACCCCACCATCGCGTGGGTGTAGATTTTAGTGCAAATTCCAATGCAAGTAGTCGCTGCGGCTCTGTTACTAATTCTTCAAACTCAGTCAAGAATGTTTCCAAGTTAGGCAGTCTTCATATGTAGGCATCAACCGCGACTGAGTTCCCACTTGTCGGACAGACTTAGTTATCCTGGCACATCTCCTCATGGAGACTTCATGTAATCGGTTCCGCTAGTTCTCAAGTGCCTCTCCTGAGTCTAATGTACATGAACTCATGCATCTCCAGCTCAGGTTTCCATCCGCAAAGTATTAATGTAATCCTCCTTAAGGGAAATGACATTATAGATGTTATCAAAATGATCACCTTGCCCTTTGTTGAACACTGGTTCAATGTATCTCTATCCTTCCAGTGGATCGAGGGGCGCAACTACCCTCATCTCATCATCTTCAAACGATAGGATCCTTCTTTTGAAGTTTATAATGGTTTGATTTCCCATCACCCAATCGATCCCCAGCAGCGCAGGATATGGGTTAGTATCATCTACTATATTGATCACCTCGGAGTCCGCAAAAGTGCGCAATCCTTCAATATCCACTTGAACCTGATTCAACCTACCAATGGGCAGGACCTTTTCTTGGTTAGCAAGCCTTAATTGAATTGGGGTCCATTCTAGGGGTGGCTTGCCCATTATTTCCCATGTCTGTTCATTAAAATGTTAACATCCGATCCTAGGTCGAGGATGATATAGTCCATGTCATAATCACCAATCTGCGCAGACATCCTGAGTTTGTATCCCATTTTAAACTTTTTCTTGGCATTATCAACCTTCTTTACTGGTGGGTCTTCCTTCTTTAATTTTCTATAAGTGCTTCCAACTCTGCAAGTGTATCCTTGTCCTAGATTAGTGCCAAACAACTTGACAGGAATGGTTTGAGGTTACTAACCTTATCTGCACTCTTGCTTGCAGTCTGTTGTTTGAATATCTTCTGGAATCTCTCAGGCATATCTTTCACTTGGCCTAGGGTAGATGGTTGTTCTGTTCCTACGAACTCTGGGTGTACATCCATGAATATGTGCTTCTGCTTTTGAACATCAAGTGGTGTTTTCTTTTGTGCGGCAGGTCGCACCTGCTGTTGTGCTTGCGCCGCGGGCTCTGTCTACATAGCTTGATCTGCACCCGTCACTGAACCTCCCCTTGTTATCATAGTTACACTTGGCTCTCGTGGTTCTGCGACTATCATCTGTATGTTGGCATTAGCATTCGGGTTGGGAGCATTCGATGCAGGATTTGGTGTTAGGTTAGCTGCTCCAACCATCAGGGCTTGCCATCTAGCGATAAGTTGCGTACATTTCTCCACATTGTGCTCTTGTTTGTAATATGAGCAAGTTTGAGCAGGTTCAGGGCAGTCTCTAGCATAGTGGCCTTGCACTCCACAATTGTAGCATACCACTGGCCCTCTTCCTCAGCCAAATCCTCCTCCTCCTTAGCCCCTGTAATTGCCACCCCCCCTCAACTAAGGTTGTGGTGGTTGCGGCAGATCTTGCGGTTGCTGATACTGCTGTTGATACAGGTTATAAGGGGTCACCTTCTGAAACTGTGGTGCCATCTGAAACTGCTACGTAGGCTAAAACTGAGGCGTAGACTGAAATTGTTGCACAGGATGAAACTCAGGTGCAACCTGAAACTGTTGTGCAGGCTGAAACTAAGGTGCAACATGGAACTGAACTTGTGCTTGTTCAATCTTTACTTGCTCGCCATTCTTCATTAGATATTCTTCTACTGTTTTCTCTCTCAGGAGTTGGTAGGCCCTACAATCTTTTTCATCATGGCCTACAGATCTACAAAATTTACAATAAAAACTAGATGGGGTACATACCATCTTGTGCAGGAACATGCAATCTATGTCGCGGTGTCCCCTTGTCTGGCATATGTTGCACAAGGGCAGCCCCTAGGTACTCAATGGGTTTGGCACACCAGACGAGATGTAGTTCATGTAAGCCAGACAGTCATCTTTTGTATGTCCATTGGTTCGGCATCGCGTACACCAAAGGTCTTCCTACACCTCTTTTCCTCTTTTTATGTCATGGAGCTGAATTGTCAGATTAGCCAATTGTGACTGAATCTGTATCATTCCTGCGGCCCCATCTCCAATAGGTGAAGCGTCTATCTTCATCGCCAATTCCAGTGCTTCTGTTTGCATCGCAATCTTTTGCTACATGAGTGGTCCCCTAATGTGTGGCAATAGCACAGCAATAAACCACTCTTTGTGCTACACATCCGACATCTAGAAGCTTACTTAAGCCATCAACATTTTGAAACGTTGATCAAAGTCCCATACTATTTATGTCAAAGCCTACTTAATCTCCTTGATCTCAGTTATACATTGGGACTCATATTGTGGATTTCTGAATTCCGAGATCATTGCGCGTCGAATCTCCTCACGAGTCCTCTGCAACTGCCCCAGTGGTACTACATAGTACTGCATATACCAATCCAATGTGTGGCCCCCCAGAGTCGTAATCATTTACGCTTTTCAGATTTCATCATTGTTAACGAGGCGGACTGTCCACACTGGCTCGCAGAGGAACCAGTGATGTTCTAGATCCTTTGTTCCATTCCCATTGAATGTGGTTGTCTAACGGTTGTCCCCGCCATTAGGGTGCCACTGGGGTTGTTCACTGGATTCCCCGGATTTGTTGGATTTACTAGTGTCACTGATGAGCTTCCTTGCCCACCAGTCCCAACACTAGGACTACTAGTGTTCACAAGCAGTTCAGGTGAGGAACTTCTAGGTCTCACTTCAGGGGATCTTCTTGGAATGTCGTAGTCATGTCTTGTCCTCAGCGTCTCTACAGACTCTTCCGATTCTTCTCTCTCAGAAATCAGGCTATACTCCTCTTTGTCGCAGCACCCTTCATCTAGGTGTGACTCACATCCATATTCACCTTCCATGGGAAGGCTATAAAGCCCTCCTGCCTCCTGCTACCTTCCTCCTCTTTCCTAACCAGAACCTCCTTTGCTTCTTAAGAATCCAGCATCCAACTCATCTTTTGAACTTCTTGGGAACATTTCTTCTTACTACCCTCCATATTACTCCTAAATTTTACACAGCATATCCCCTTCATGGACTACGCGACTCAATTGTTGAGTTGTAAAATACCCTTTTCATAAAAGAGCATTTTAATCCATAGGTTTATAGACATAAGGTACCTTCCCCGAGGTCCTTGAAAAAAATGTCTCTCTGCCTCGCTATACGAGGTTATCGCTTCAACAGCAAACTCAATAACATATCCTTCTAATATGCTATCAATCCAAAAAATCAACAGCTCTGGAAATAGGGTTACTTACTTGCGCTACTTCTTGCGTTAACTGGTCAATCCACTCAACTACTCCTCTTCTTTGGAAGTTAGTCTACCGTGTTGCTAACTCCGACAACCATTCTTGCAATATAAAGGGGAATTCCGCGAAAAAAAATTCATGGATATCCGAATATAGATATTGCTGTAACCAGTTCTCAGGGGTCACTCGTGAACCCTCACTTTCCTTCTATGCGAATATCAACATCTTTGACTCCAGCCAATCCTCGACTTCACTCTTGGTCGGGTGCCACAACATTTCCCTTGTTTTGATCAATAGGATCCCGGCAACGGAACCATTTGTTGGCCACTTTTCCTAACTCACGCGACCCAGGTTGTGTGTAGCCCATCAACCCAACAAACACCCAAGATACTGGCCCGACAAAGCAAGCCCCGTCGGCAACGCCCGCAAAGCAGGCGCAGTCTCACCCGAGATATCTCTTCGATGGGTAACCATTGGAACCATGTTTGTGCGATTTGTTAAGGGATTATAGTCCCTTGGCGCACAGCCAAGGAGCTCGACCAAGTCACGAGGATAGAGTCATTTACACCAAACTATAGCACACACCACACATATATTTTACCAGCATAGATCCATCTTAAACCTGGATCTAGAAAGCACCGAGAGGGATCCAATTTCTTTAGGTGTAAGTTAATTTTATCTTAAATTTTTAAATGTTCATAAAAAATTACACCTCAAACATTTTGATCCCTTTAGTGGTAAATCTGGGTTTAACACGGATCTTTTAATTACTTTTCATTTCGTTTTATTATTTGGTGAATTGATTTTGGATTGAGTGGACACTATATAGATATATGAATCCACAATATATATGTGTGTGTGTGTGTGTGTGTGTGTGTGTGTGTGTGTGGGTTAACATAATGTTTTTTTTTTATCTCGGCTAGCATAACGTGACTAACGTTACAGGATCTTCCCCATAGTGGGCTGAGAGCACCTTGCTTCTCTCAGTGCAATTAACTACTAACGGCGCGACACAGATTTGGCCTTAGTACTTTAAACATAAAGGGATATAAAAGCAACCTAACAGATAGGCGCAATATAACAGGCGCGCAACAACGATTGCGCCATAAACATAAACTAATACTCAAAAGCAGCGCAAAATAACCTATTCAGGTATTCAGACTTCTATTAACAGTACAGCATTCGTTCAACCATGACAGGACTTGCATCGTAAACATAAACATAAACATAAACATAAACAACCATACATATTCAATCATCAACACACATGAGAGTTCACGTGGAAACCCATCCGGGAAAAACCACAAGTCGCTCTTCATCTGGCATGAGAAATGTATGGCGCCTTCAGCCTGCATTTGACTACAGACTGTCTTAGATCTAGCTTTCTGCTCAGACTCTTTCTTGCTCTTATGCTCTCTGTCTTTATTTCTCCTAACTACTGCTACCATCTATTGATCCGCACACGGCCTGGATCGTCCTCTATAGCATATGCACCTCTCTAGCAGAGTTTCTCTTCTACTACACTACCGCCGACTACATCCTACAGACTTCCGACTAATCTACCACTCAGATCTCACATCTTCGCTCTACTCTCTTAGAGATCTTCCCTCTATTAACCCATCAAAAGTAACTAAATACTAAAAACAACAAACATAAAGCAATAATCACCAACAACCCTCTAACTATTGAATCCCTCATATTTATACTATTTTACATGACCACACAGGGTCAATTGCATACAAGCAGTCCGTTAACTGTCACCATTGACCACCACAGCTGTGGTGATCATTACTTGACATGAGGCACTAACGGCCTTACTTAAAGCGTGCATTCACTCGTGTGGCATCCACCGATTTAAGTCGACTTCAGCACCCATGATCGTCCTGTCACTTTCGGCCGTTATTCTGCACTTGTGCTACTGTTTTACCCTGCGGCATCTTCCTTCTGCGCAGCTTTTCTTTTTCGCACGGGTGACATCTTTTGTGCATATTCCTTCTTCTGCACAGATTTCCTGTTCCGCTCAGTTTTCTTTGTCCGTGCAGATTTCCTTATCTACGCAGATTTCTTCTATCCCTATCGCGTGCTTCCTTTTCCTTGTTTGTGCTTGCGCGGTGGATTGATTCTTGCGCATTTCTTCGTTTGCACTTATTTCTTGCGTGCTTTCCCCAGGCCCAACAGGGGACCTCCAAGGTTCAATATCCATCATGACATCTCTTGTGGAATTGTCAAGCCTTCTCCTAGGGTACCATGACACCATCAAAGCATGAATGACCACAAAATGGGTCATTAATGCTTCTCAAACCCATCTAGGGCTTCTTAATCATCTACAAGGGCTTTGGCACCATCTCCAAGGTCTTCAGCATCATCACTAGGGTCTTCAGCATCATCAACAAGGTGGTGGCTCCAAGATCCAACCTTGTGGGTACAAGGACCTTGTCAAATGGGTACAAGGTGCTTCAAGGCACAAACCAACTCTGTGTGGACTCCAACATACTAGATGTAAGGGTATTGGGATCATCCATGTATGTGAGCTGCAAGAGGGACTTGGTGGCATCAATGACTACCTGTGGGGCCATTGCAAGTCCATGTTGGCATCAATGACAATTTCATCAATATATTTGGTATGCTCATGGAAAATTGGAATCTTTACCAATTTAAGTACTCCCTGATTATCATAGTACAATAGGGTAGGATCGTTTTGTTGAATCTCCATATCTACAAAGCATCCATTTGAGCCAAACTATTACACATGCTCTTTTCACTACTACACGATACTTTACTTCGGTTTAATAAAGGGAAACATGTTTCTTCTTGTTGGTCCATGTAACTACTTCAATACCAAGACTAAAAACGTAGCTCGATGTGGATTTTATGTCATCGATTGATCTTTCCAAATCTAAATCTACATAACTATGCAACTGAGATTATTTATGTTTGCAATATAGAATGTCAAAATCCAATGTTACTTTCACATACCGTAGCATTATTTTTGTTGTTGTCCAATGATCTACCTTTGAAGTAGTCATGAATCGAGAGATGAAGCTAACTGCAAAACTTGAGTAATTCTAGTGGTCATCAGGTAGATCAAGCTCTCCATTAGTTGCTTGTAAACTAATTATCTCATTGTCTTTCGAGGAAACTTTTCCCTACCCTTGATATTTGTTGCTAATGTTAGCTCTAAACACAATATTGCATTTTCAATGTCAAATTGTTTTTCCACCTATCTTGTTGTAAAATATTTGTGCATAGATCATCACACTTTAGGTCTTTGTCAACAGCAATAATATACATTGATTCAATAAAATTCTCAAATGCAACTAGTAAACTTTTAAGAGTAACTACCGCCATGCCTTATTCTTTCATCTTCCACCCAATGGCATTCAAGTGTTCTCTAATATCCTTAATATTTACCAAATGTTCATGAAAAGGTTCATTCTCATTCATCTTAATGGAAAAATATATATTTTTCATGGAGGCAACTCTAGCTTTGTATTTAATGCAAGTCTTTCGATAGATTCAAAATGGTTGCACCATCCTACGCTTCTAAGAGTGTGCCATCAATCATAGATAGCTTTATAACCATTGCCACTTCTCTATTTTACTCATCATATTTGTCATGATCTTTTCATGTTGTTGTCGATGAAGTTCCATTCCCCAAAAAATGCTAAACTAAACACATGTACTACGTAATTAACATATGTTATTTCCAAGAATTATTAATTTTACCAAAGAATTTTTGGTTACCCTCCATCATGATATTGAACAAACAAGTCATTTTTTCAAATATTTTTGTAGATAGTGTTGAAATACATATTAAACCGTTAAAAAAACTGCCCAAAAAACAAAAGTTTTCTCAAACCATCAAATATACCAAAACAAGAGAAATTTCTAACAAAATAGTTAAAAATGCACAAATCTCCCAACCAACTATTGAAATATAGGAACAACCCTCTAAAATCATAGAAATTACTAGGGGTCATAGAAATTACTGGGGGACGGGGGACAACCAACAAACAAAAATTATAGTGAAACTATCAAAATTTGGCATGTACGGTCTATCCATGTAGTTGTACGACCGAAAAATACAATTGCCCAAACAAAATTTGTCACTGGAAAATATAACTACACAAAATATGTTTGGAACCTCTTTTTATTATTTATAATCTCCAATTTAACCCGAAAAATATTTAAATCTAGTTTTAAATCGAAATAAAAGTGCTTCTCTTAAAAACAATATTATGGATTTAAATCAAGCAAAAGAATGATGTTAATCTTTTAAACCAAAAACCAAAAAAAAAACTTAGTTTCAAAAGGTTCGAAACCCCTTCAACATTTTGATGTGTAGTCTCTTGGTCCATCGCTGCACTTGGCAATCCCTAGGAACTAAAGTAAAGTTAATGTCAACATCAGTGAAAAAATCCCATTTAGAAGCAACTTCATAAATTTTATTAGATCTTGATCCAAGTTATTTGTCAAGACTATTTTCCAAATTTATCGCTGTAATCAAATAATCATTGGTTATATCCTATAACAATGCTCTGTTTTTTATCTTTATTTATGGTGTCAATAATCATTTTAAAAATTCAATTCCTTTTCATAAAATTCATTTCCTCACCCATATTGGGATTGCTGGTAGTAAACTAAAGGCCTGCGTATTCATCTCATGGAAGTCCAATTTTCAAGTAATAGTTGAGTAATCAATTAAAAGTAAAACTAATCGGAAACTAATTGGTTAAGGTCAGTGTTGTATTTAAGTAACAATCAATTCAATTATTAATAATAATAATCTATTTTCAATGTCACCACCAAATGAGACGCAAATTTGGTGTATGAGACCCCCTTGTTCATGGGAAAAGGGACTCATCGCTATGCACTAATTTAATTGCTAAAGACTACAGAGGTTTACATGCCCTACCCCCCTCCGGATTTGAACTTGTGACCTCCTAGGAAGAAAGATATGTTCTTAACCATTAGGCCCACTCAAGATGTACAATATGTCATTTAACTTATCAAGTTTTTAGTACAATATATGTAGAGATCCTTGTAGTAAGGTTGTTAAAGTTTCCTCTTAAGCAAAAGGTTAAACTATAACTAGGGTTTTATCTATGCTTGTTTATGGGACTAAGGTTGGATGTTACTAAAAAGGACATGAACCCATTGGAGATAGCATCAACGATGAACAAAAAATACTGACATTCTTGCAGACACTATCTAGGCCGAAATTACCATTTGGTCCTAGCGTAAGACCCAAAACTACTTTAGATTGGTAAAGAGCTAGTCATCTTCAAATATAAAGAAATAGGTTAATGACCCAAGACCTAAAGGCATCTGGTATGAATGAATGTTTGCCCCCTTACATACCACAAATGAGTTATTTATGTGGCATTCATGGATAGTGGTCAATGATGGATTTCTACACCGCCAAGTTGACAAGAAAGTTATCATAGGTTTTGCCATTTTTGAAAAAAAATGATTACAATGTTTTGTAGGTTGCAAAGTTGAAGTCAAAATGCACATTAATGATGCTAATAAATTTTGCACATTAATGATGTTGATTACTTTCATACAATAGCTAGTTTAACTGAGTAAACGACGTGTGTTACCTCGTTTTCTCAATCTTCGAAGTAAAAGGGTAGAAGGGGACATTGAAATCAACATAAACAAATTCTAAGAGTGTTAAGAGAAATCGATGACAAAATGGGAAAGACTGTCTTTAATTAATGAAAATGATGGTGGGTGCCATTATCAAATATAATGATGGTTCTTCCATCCAGTTCTAGTGAAAATCAACATGGAGAAAAGGATTATGGAGAACATAGCAACAACTCAAAGCACAAGAACGTCAAATGATTTAGGCTCAAGTTGGGAGTAGCAAAAGACAATGAACTTACCTTACCTGTAAGGTGGTTTCCCCCTATGCACTAGTGGATATCCTTTGATCTCTCAATTATACTCTTAAGATAAGGCTCTTATTACAAAACAAATAGATAAAAAAAATGTGTTTATGCACTCCTAGGGAAAGATACAGGTCAAGAGCTCGTTCACATGAGGCTCTGTAAGATAAAATAATTGGCTCTTATATTTATTAAAGCAAATCATTCCACCAATATAATAATGGATTTTTCTAAATATTAGATGTTATTTACTTGTCCAGCCATTATCGATGAAATCCAGCGATCTCTTTAACCAAATCAAATTTTGTATTGTTCAAACTCTAGTTTTTATTGCAAAAATGGATTCAACATCCTCAAATACCAATATTACAGCGTATTGTGCAATCTCAACAACCTATGTCTACAATTCCAACTCCTAGTGAATTTTAGGCAAAAATGACCCAAAATAAACCAAGAAAATGGTCCAAATCGTCGATTTCTTAGACTACTCAATGCAATAATTATTTTTATAACTACTAGGCCCTTTGAGATATTCTCTGTATCAAGTGGGAGTTTTGCTCGACATTAACTCTATATCGGGGATTTTTTATCTCTTTATATTATATAAGAGTGTCCCAATGAATTGTTAGAATAAATTTGAAGTTATTACTTCTGTAATATGACTAGACGATATAGATGTCGAATTAGTGTAAGAGATCCTACTGAAACATCCATACCTAGGATTTTATCCATCTGTCGAATAAGGTGTACATATTTCTTATGTGGGGCATATCATCGACACACCCATCAAAACACATCAAAACAGTGCAGTGCATATCTCTAAATATCGATCATCGCTTTTTTTCAAAATCTCCTAAACCCATGAAAGATGAACAATAATGGGTAGACTATATAGTTCGAACATCACTCAACAGCAAACAATATTGTGTATAGAATATATAGTTCAAATATCACCCAATAGTTGATGCCCCTTTCAATGATCCTCTAGAACCATTCTTCAATAACAGATCAAAGGTCAAATTATCCACTTTCCAACAAGGTTTCACCATTGAAATCTAGAGTTTTCAATCAAACAAACGAATTAAACTGCCCAATGCAACAGATTACTTCCATGCATATGCTAGTAGAAGTATGCATGCCAAATAGAAAGGGTAGTTGCTATTTAAATCACGTTCGGAAATGAGTTATAAGTACCAAGTGTTCTTTGTAAAAACTATAGGAAGGACAATGCAACAAGCTCATTGCGGGGTAGTGGAGCAAGCAAATTTTCAGTGTTAAGAGTATTCGAGGGAAAAATGGGAAAGATTGTCTTTAATTAATGAAAATGATGGTGGGCGCCATTATCAAATATAATGATGGTTCTTCCATCCAGTGGTGGTGAAAATCAACATGGAGAAAAAGATTATGGAGAACATAGAAACAAGTCGAAGCACAACAACATCAAGTGATTTAGGCTCAAGTAGGGAGTAGCAAAAGACAATGAACTTACCTACCTATAAAGTGGTTTCGCCCTCTACACTAGTTGATATCCTTTCATCTTTCAATTATACTCTTACGATAAGACTCTTATTACAAAACAAATAGATAAAAAGAATGCATGTATGCACTCATAGGGAAAGATATAGGTCAAGAGATCATTCACATGAGGCTCTGTAAGATAAAATCATTTGCTATTATATTTATTAAAACAAGACATTCCACCAATATAATAACAGAATTTTCTAAATATTAGATGTTATTTACTTGCCCAGCCATTATTGATGGAATCCAGTGATCTCTTTGACCAAATCAATTTTTTATTGTTCAAACCCTATTTTTTATTGCAAAAATGGATTCAGCATCCTCAAATACCACTACTGCATCATATTGTGCAATCTCAACAACCTATATCCACAATTCCAACAACTCCCAATGAATTTTAGGCAAAAATGACACAAAACAAACCAAGAAAATGGTCCAAATCATCGCTTTCTTAAACTACTCAATGCAATAATTATTTGTATAACTACTCATGTGGGAGTTTTGCTCTACATTAATTGTCTATATCGGGGATTTTGATCTCTTTATATTATATAAGAGTGCCCTAGCGAATTGTTAGAATAAATCTGAAGTTATTACTTCTGTAATATGACCAAACAATATAGATGTTGAATTAGTGTAAGAGATCCTACTGAAGCATCCATACCTAAGATTTTATTTATCTGTCGAATAAGGTCTACGTCTTTCCGATGTGGGGCATATCATTGACACACCCATCAAAACAATGCAATGCATATCTCTAAACACCGATTATAAAAAAATTCAAAAATCTCCCATGCCCTTAAAAGATAAACAATATTGCATAGACTATATAGTTCGAATATCACTCAATCACAAACAATATTGTGTATAGAATATATAGTTCGAGTATCACCCAATAGTCAATGCCCCTTTCAGTGATCCTTTAGAACCACTCTCCAATAACATATCGAAGGTCAAATTATCCACTTTCCAACTAGGTTTCACCATTGAAATCTAGAGTTTTCAATCAAACAAACGAATTAAACTGCCCAATGCAACAGATTACTTCCATGCATATACTAGTAGAAGACGCATGCCAAATAAAGACGACAGCTGCTATTTAAATCACGTGCAAAAAGGAGTTACAAGTACCAAGTGTTCTTTGTAAAAACTATAGGAAGGAGGGCGCTACAAGCTCATTGTGGGGTAGTGGAGCAAGCAAATTCTCATAGTGTTAAGAGTATTCAAGGGCAAAATGGAAAAGGTTGTCTTTAATTAATGAAAATGATGGTGGGTGCCATTAGCAAATCTAATGATGGTTCTTCCATCCATTGGTGGTGAAAATCAACATGGAGAAATGGATTATGGAGAACATAGCAACAACTCAAAGCACAAGAACGTCAAGTGATTTAGGCTCAAGTTGGGAGTAGCAAAAGACAATGAACTTACCTTACCTATAAGGTGGTTTCGCACTCTGCACTAGTGGATATCCTTTGATCTTTCAATTATACGCTTAAGATAAGACTCTTATTACAAAACAAATAGATAATAAAAAAATGCATGTATGCGCTCCGAGGAAAAGATATAGGTCAAGAGCTTGTTCACATGAGGCTCTGTAAGATAAAATCAATGGCTCTTAAAGCAAAACATTCCACCAATATAATAATGGAGTTTTCTAAATATTAGATGTTATTTACTTGTTCGGCCATAATTGATGTAATCCAGCGATCTCTTTGACCAAATCAAATTTGTGTATTGTTTAAACTCTATTTTTTATTGCAAAAATGGATTCAACATCCTCAAATACCACTATTGCATCATATTGTGCAATCTCAACAACCTATATCTACAATTCCAACAACTCCCTGTGAATTTTAGGCAAAAATGATGCAAAATAAACCAAGAAAATGGTCCAAATCATCGCTTTCTTAGACTACTCAATGCAATAATTCTTTTTATAACTACTAGGCCCTTTGAGATATTCTCTGTATCAAGTGTAAGTTTTGCTCGACATTAATTCTCTATATTGGGGATTTTGATCTCTTTATATTATATAAGAGTGTCCTAGTGAATTGTTAAAATAAATCTGAAGTTATTACTTCCGTAATATGACCAGACAATATAGATGTCGAATTAGTGAAAGAGATCCTACTGAAACATCCATACCTAACATTTTATCCATCTATCGAATAAGTTCTACATCTTTCCGATGTGGGACATATCATCGACACGCCCATCAAGACACATCAAAACAATGCAGTGCATAACTCTAAACACCGATCATCGCTTTTTTCCAAAGTCTCCCACACCCATGAAAGATGAGCAATATTGCATATACTATATAGTTCAAATCACTCAATAACAAACAATAATAGAATATATAGTTCGAATATCACCCAATAGCCAGTGCCCCTTTCAGTGATCCTTTAGAACCACTCTCCAATTACATATCAAGTGTGAGTTTTGCTCGACATTAATTCTCTATATCGGGGATTTTGGTCTCTTTATATCATATAAGAGTGTCCTAGTGAATTGTTAAAATAAATCTGAAGTTATTACTTCCGTAATATGACCAGACGATATAGATGTCGAATTAGTGAAAGAGATCCTACTGAAACATCCATACCTAACATTTTATCCATCTATCGAATAAGGTCTACATCTTTCCGATGTGGGACATATCATCGACACGCCCATCAAAACACATCAAAACACATCAAAACAATGCAGTGCATAACTCTAAACACCGATCATCGCTTTTTTCCAAAGTCTCCCACACCCATGAAAGATGAGCAATATTGAAAGATAAGCAATATTGCGTATACTATATAGTTCAAATCACTCGATAACAAACAATATTGTGTATAGAATATATAGTTTGAATATCACCCAATAGCCAGTGATCCTTTAGAACCCCTCTCCAATTACATATCGAAGGTCAAATTATCCACTTTCCAACCAGGTTTCACCATTGAAATCTAGAGTTTTCAATCTAACAAACGAATTAAACTGCCCAATGCAACAGATTACTTCCATGCATATGCTAGTAGAAGAACGCACGCCAAATAGAGAAGGCGGCTGTTATTTAAGTCACGTTCAAAAAGGAGTTACAAGTACCAAGTGTTATTTGTAAAAACTATAGGAGGGAGGGTGCTACAAGTTCATTGTAGGGTAGTGGAGCAAGCAAAGCGAGGTTGAGGCCAAGCTAATTGGTTCATGGAAACATCACAAGGATAATCCACGCTGAGAATAAATGGCAACAGCACAAAATCAGATGATAGCCAGAAAATAGGTTTTCATGATCTCCATTTCCTCTGCCTTCACAAACAAATCTTCCCTTGACAAACCTCTGCGTCATCCCAACGATTATCGAACGCTCGTGGCGTCGTCAACATAAAAGCCATACAGCAGCCAAGGTAACTTGCATGATCTACAATGGATCTGGTCAGGTAAGGAGGCTTATCCAACCCCATCATGACAACGTGACCACGACCTTGTGACAAAAATAATGATCTTATGAGCCTCACCATGAGTACACAACTTATGGCATAAAATAATAATCTTAACAACTCAATACTACTAGTCCAAATGGATAAATCAAGATGTACTCACCATCAGAACACGATCCTTTTGTCATCATAACAATAATAATCTTAATAACTTTATAAGGCAACATTACATCTTTACACAAAGAAATAAGAGAAAATCCCGCAGGATTTATCTCAATTGAAATATAAACACAATTAAAGCAATGCCATAACTTCACGCATAGTAAATCACAACTAAAAATGTAGAATACCAAAATCAACGTCCATATGTCACACCTGGAAATGAAGATAGCGATACCAAGATCAACGTCCATGTCTGATTCAATTTGAATAGTTGCAAAAGGCCAATGGAAATGTTACAATGCATCGTTTGAGCCTTCGTCACAATATGCCATGAAGTTTTTGCAAATTATCAAAGATGTAGACACTTAATCATCGTCAGGTTATTGAAAATCTTTGATTGTGTCGAGAGGCACTTTCTATAGCCCAGTATGAAGGAAAAAGTGTAATTCCGTGTTTAATATGGAGCTGCCACATGACACTTCAATAAAATACTATAAAAATTAATTAAACAACAATTTTATAATGTTAACCTTAACCTGAACTTCAAAACCAAAAACCAAAGATATATATATATATATTCCAATTAATTAAAACTAAAATAATTAATTAAAATATATGTGTTTAAAATAATAGTAAGTTCTGACATCTGCATGCCATCCAAGAAAGGTAATAGTTGTCCATATATGAAGTTCAAGCTGTTCGATATTTGCTATTCGCTGTTGTCACTGTTTCACTGTTCTCATCGTTCTCTGATCTTCTGGATGAACCCCACTTTATTACAAGTTTCTAAATAAGGAAATACACATGAATTACTGTAATACATAATCAACTATTCAAGATAGTTTCATAAATTTTGGAATTATGGGCAATGATCAAAATTTCATGACAGATCTACATCATCAAATACTGCTACAGTATACAAGAATCCAACGCCGAGTATCATAAAGTTTGGAGTTATGGGCAATGATCAAAATTTCATGACAGATCTACATCATCAAATACTGCTACAGTATACAAGAACCAACGCCGAGTAGAACCTAATACTAACATAAACAATATCTCAAATCAACGTTATGCTATAATCATAAGCATTGATACATTTATTCAATAAACATTGATGTACACAAATTATAAATAAATTGATTTGCAGCTTCATGGAAATTTTATTGAACTGAGAACTCCAAGTTTTTCAATTCAAATTTTCAGATTTACAAGCTAAGCTACCAATTCAACTTCACCCAAGGTAGTTCAATCTGCTAACTTGGAGCAGAACCTAACGAGTTGATGCAATTACCTTTTTTGTTATAATAATGATCACCTATACATAAATTCAACGAGAAGTGATTGAAATTACAGATCATGGCTTGAACTATCTGTGAAGGAATGTGATAAAACCAGCATACATCTATCTTAACTTATCTTAACTTTGGATCTATCATGTGTTGAGAGGGATTCAATCCCTTGAGGTGCAAACCTTTCCTCAAATCTTTATACACTAAAAATAATTTGAACTTCAACAAATCTAATCCCTCTTAACACATAATAAATTCAAAGTTAAAATGGATCTTAATATGTTATGCCCATGTAGCTTTTGAAAATTATCAAAGATTTTGGATTTTATCTGCACGAGAATTTTTAGCTAGGAAAAATTGGATCAACGCTTCACCCATCATCAGGTATTCAACACGAAATGCATTGGCTACAAATTCTCATCCAAACAAAACCAAAAATCTTCGATAGTATGTCCAATTGCAAAAGCCTACATTCTAACATTCGTAAATTAAATCACCTCGGGGACAAATCCACTATTATGCTGAACTAAGCATTGTTGTCCACAGGTAATATCCTTCTAAGGATATTGGCATTACTTTCTCAAGTTTTAATTTGTTTAATGATTTAAATCATCTCTAAATCTTTCAAACACGTGTTTTCATTGAAAGACATGAGGCGCAGTCTATAGTGCAATATGGGGAAGATGTGCAATGTCCATGCCAAATGTTGGCATAACATGTGGCGTAAGTTAACCCAATATAAATGTTTTCTAAAAACACTCTATCCCACGAGTTTCATTGAAAGACATGAGGCGCAGTCTATAGTGCAATATGGGGGAGATGTGCAATGTCCATGCCAAATGTTGGCATAACATGTGGCGTAAGTTAACCCAATAAATGTTTAAATGTTTTCTAAAAACACTCAATATATGGATAGAGATGTGTAATATATATGCTCATAAATCAAAATATTGAAAAATAAACCTGTAACGTAAAAAAGAAAATTGAAGAAAAGAATACCAAGCATTACCTAATCCCCTAATCCGGAGCAGGACTACCAGTTAAAATCAGTTAAAATCATTTGTTTCCTCCTAGGAGGTCACATCTTCAACTCCTGTCACTTTTGCATCTGGCTACTCTGTGACCATAAATTAGAAGATTATCATTATTATTATTCTTTACATGCGCACCAACATAGATTTTCATCTCAATTTCTTTTTTATCCCACGCAGCACTTGGTAAATCCAAATCCAAAAGTTAAGATGGATGTATATTGGTCTAATTAAATATAAAGTGATTTGACACTAGCATTTGACGTAATATTATAACATTTGCTTGATAGCTCAAATCATAAATGCCTTGGTTCTTTGATTAGCTAATAGACAAGTATGTTCGTAATTACCATTTGGTGTGACACTGAGAGTTACCAAAACCCTTTATTATAGGATTACCATCCCAAATCGTTACTCTCCTATTTCCCACAAGGTTGTAATTTGACTAGAGAAAAGTGTGCAAAGATTGTAAAGGTAAACACCGGAATAAGGCAAACAAAATGGACACGACCCAAGATTTGCCTTAGTACAATAATTGATGTAATAATGCTTTCTTTGTTTGACGATAAGAAAACAGAACAGTCACTGCAAAAGAATACTTTAAATCCAAGCCTACCAGAATGAGAAAATTAAAGCATTTCTACCACAACTAAGTAGTGGTCAAAAGCAGAGGATTCCCATCACCTTCATTGTGAATAAACCAAGATACTAAAAAATGACGTGTTAATGAAAAAAGACTAGCTATTTGTAGTCTTAAATGACATGTAAGTTTGTAACAGAAAAGGGCAACGGTCGATTCCCTTTCTGAGATTCAAAATGGCCGTAATGACAAGGAACCAAATACATACAATTGTCCTAAACATGTGAAATCTTAAAAATTAAAAATAATGTTAAATAGGAGACCATTTCATCCGAAATGGAGTGTGCAGCAAAGAATGCACGTTATCCCTTTTTGATATCAAGTGAATTGGTTCACCGTGCACTCTTGTGGATTTTAAAACCATATATTTTTGGAACATAGCTCTGCATAGGCTTCGCAGGTTTGATGTATTGGTATGTCATCAAAAAAAGGTGTGGAAACGTAGTTCCAAAATATGCTCCATCTATATCTGCATCAAATTTAGGAATCTCAACGAGAAAAAACTTGTCATATAAAATGAGAACCATAAAGCAGGTAACTTATTAATGTGAACACCAGAATCCATCTCCAACACATACAGCACAAACATTCATACAGATCAATACACAAAATAAATATAAGCATGCACACACATGCCCATTCAAAACCACTGGAAACAAAGAATGCACAATTAAATTTTATACTAGGCAACAAAAAACCAGAAAATATTCTAGCAAAAGAACATCAAAAATAAAATAAGAAGTCCCAGAAAGATATCACCACTTGAAGGATACTGCCTTGATATTTAGACCTGGGGAAGTACACATCTTCACACTTGGGGCAATAGATTTTAACGGTACTTGTGCGAGGAATATCTGACTGACCAACTGGGAGACATGGCTGACCTGAGCAGTATACTCTGGGGCACCTTCCAAAATCTGTATTTTTGTACTTCTCTAGCTGCATCAGCACCAGTTGATGCACATCAAAAATAAGAATCAGAATCTAAATAGCACCAACAAGGATTCCTCTATATTACAGTACAATCATGACAGGCTATGATGGTGTCAAATATACTATTATACCCCAATAGTTCTTACCATAGCACTCAGTCCCTTGCTTGTTAATATATAACGAACATGGATTAGACCATACAACATCTCTGCAGCTGATTCTACCAGCTCATTTTGCTCCTCAGTTAGGATATCATCTGCAGAAAAGGCATTAAAAGGCTTGAAGGAATATATACATAAATTTGATTGAATCATATATGCAGTACTTATCTATAACTCATGCACGTCATCTCTGCAGCTGATTCAACCAGCATGTTATTGCCCCAAAAGAGCTATACCTACAATACCTTGCTAGAAGCCTAGAATACATACAAAGAATTCAGTTTTAGCATTTCTTAATGTAGTCCAAAGTTGAAAGAGAGCAAACAGTAATTGAGTTTCTCTTTGGCCTTTAGAAAAGTGTTTCTGCACAGTTGGGCATAATCCTCAAATCAATTGGATATAACAAAATATGGAGTGTGTCATTATGAGATCTATTGAACTTACAATCCAGAATGACACAATGAACAACCCTGCTGTCAAACATCACCCTAATATGGATGGCCCTTCGATACCTGGATCACACAGAGGCAGGTAAGAACCTAAGTAATAGTGCATTGTTTCCTTACTAGCATAGATCCATCTTAATCCCAATTAAATTAAGCACCAAGAGGACTTAAAAGAGCGCAGGTGCAAATCTATCAATATATCAACGCTTAAAAGATCCAGGGTTAAGATGAATCTATGCTTTGTTTTCTCTACAGGCAGACTATCCTGCCACTATCTAATTTTGAACAGCTAGCTGCATATGTCAGGAGTGTTTGCTCCTTTGAAATGTTGCTTAATAAATATGTTATCAAAATGGCTTCTATAAACCTTGAAAAGTAGGGAGAAATATCTCCAGAGTCCAAGCTAAAAAAATAAAACTCCTTGTATCTCCAGAGTCAATGTATTTTACAATAATTTGGTCTGTATTTCACGGGACAAGATCAAAAAAAAATCGGCATGTTCATTGAGACCAAGCCTGTTAGTCAACGCTGCCATGGATCAAACAGATCCATCAAGCTTGAGAAATGATTTATCATGGATCAGATAGATCCACCAAACTTGCCATGTCTGACTAGTATTTCAGGATGGCAAAGGGCTGGGAAAGTAAAAGCATCCATTTTAAAGATCAGATTCGATGCTTTATTCAAGACCAAATAACATCAGCCGCATCCAGATTCTATCAGTTCATCTCACTCAGTTTTAGAGGATTCTAATAATCCAATGTTAGCCGCATCTCTTTCATAATAAAGTATGTTACCCCCTAATTTGCATGGGTGTCCACATATTATATTTGTCACAATTTCAGCGGGGAATGACATATTGTGGTGCTATCCTAATGTCGATGATGCCCTGGAGTATGGATCTTCATGATATAGTGGTAGAGCTATGGGATATGGTTTTTGCATGATGGCTTCGGTTCTTGATGATGGTGCTCTAGTGTTGATGATTGATTGATGGATTTTATGCTAGAGGATGATGTTGCATTTGTTCATGATATATGATTATATCATTCATCTTATTTATGAGTGCTCTAGTGTTGTTAGTCTCATTTAGCACCTAGATCATGGGTTCTTTCATTATGCATGAAGTGACATTGTATCTATGGCTTGACATAGCTTTTTGAGGGCGTGTACCATCATTATTGGAGGGGCGCTCTTGTCCACTTGTCATGATTTAATGACATGGATGATATGGTGGCTTTTGGAGGCCTATCTTAGTGGAGCGCTCTAGCCCATGACACATGGATTGCACTTGAGATCACTTCATTTATGATTTTCCATAGAGCACAACACTTATTTGATGAAGTGGAGACCTTTCTCTTGTCTGTCAGTCTTGTTTTTTATCAAGTGGATGGCTTCATAGAACTGTTGGGTTTCATTTTCTGTTGAGTGCCCTCTTGGTTTCTCATCCTTGGCACGTGTGAAGGGATATTCTTGGTTCATAGAAAGGGTTGTTACCTCTATGATGATGGTTGATTATTATGAATACTTAACCTTGGAGTTGGATGCTCCTATTGTTAGCTGATGGTCTCTATGATTCATGGGTTGATGAGTTGGCATTGCAGGTTGAGTTGGTTGATATGTGGAGTCTGGACATTCATTGCACATGTGTTGAGGTCGTTCCCTACTTTGATGAGCCATTACACATGGATCTATTTGTTGGTTAAGGGTTTGACCCCTTGATCCATGGAACTATCCTTAGCACATGATTTGATGAGGTCATCTTGAGCCTTTTGGGGAGGTGTCCTGTCTATGGTAGCAGTTATCTTTTGACAGGGTGACCGGAATTGTGCCATCTCAATGCCATTAGATGCAAAGTGGCCATGGGATTTTTGAAAAATGATTATAATAGAAAATCCAATAAATATTGAAGAAGTTGGCAATTCCAAAATTGTTGTTTAAAGAGTAGCACCACATTTTTGTGGCACGTTCCTTTTGGAGCCTTTTCATGGAGAGCGTTCACTTTGGAAATCTTCAACTCATCAATTTGTGTCGGATTTAGAGGGAGCGTTCAGCATTTTTGGCCCTTATTCATGGGGACATCGACTTTTGGAGGTGCCTTGTTGATGTTTGATGGTTTAACCCCTATATGTTAGAGCACTACCCTTTGGAGGAATTATCAGAGGCTATGCTTTGACTTCTACTTGTCATCATCCACCCTCATTGATGGGGGTGCCCTCCTTCTTGGGCCTTCTCTCTTGGATATTGTGCTTATGGTTTTGACCACCTTACTTCATGCATATTTCATGAATGTAGTTAGAGTTTGTTAAGGTTAGTGAGGATATTAATTATTTATTCCTCCCTAGGCTAGATCTAGGGTTTTAGCGTAGTTTACTCATATTTTATTGTAGAATGAAATAGAGCTACAAACTATGTAAGGGTTAGTTCTCTCATTCATTTATCGTGGTTGGATTTTGAGAGTTCTCTCTCTTTTGGAACTTAATGGACATCTCTTTCATGGTGCAACTTAAGTGTAAGGTTTCTTCCCCATTCAAAGTGTGGCATACATGTTCCTATTTCTAAATGTTGTTAATGAATTGTAGAATAAACTAGAATTTGTTAATTAGGGCCAATTGGGAGTGCTTCTCTGATCACCAGTTTTTAAAAATACCAACATAATCCTAGGAGGAGACTTAGATTTTGTTATTAGAAACAAAGAGATATTGGGGGAGGCTAACAGGATGAAGTCCATAGCCCCCTTTTTACTGAAGATATTGGAGGAAATGAAATTAAGTGATCCAGACCCTATTGAAATGGCTCCAACAAGGAGGAATCTGCAATCTGGGGTTGAGGGTGTTGCAAAAAGATTGGACATATCTATAATCTCAAAGGAAATTTGTGCAAGGCAGAAGAAGCTCAGAACTTGGATTGTACCTGGAGGGATCTCTGACCATATTCAGCTTTTCTTCAAATATAAAAAGATGATAAAAAGCCTCAAGGGCCTTTTAAGTTCAACCCATTTTGGTTACAAGAAAAGCAATTCTCCAAGATTGTCAAAGAAGAATGGAGCTGCTATGACCCTGTTCTGATATATTCTGCTATTCTACAATTTAGTAATAATTTACAAAGGGTGAAGAAAAGCTACAAATACATGGATAAACATTCATTGCCTCTAAAAATGAGATTTTACGTGTAGAAAAGCATCTTTGATCTCTTTGAGAGAATTAGCGATGGGATCTTCCCAGAGGAGGATAAAATTGCTCCATAGGCTCTGGAAGAAAAGAAAAGGAACCTTTTAGCCTCATCAGAGGCAGTGAATGGACGCACAAGAGTCAAAAAAAGTAATTAAAACAAGGTGATGAGAACAATAAATTTTTCCATAATTATGCCAATACTATCTGGGAGTTTCCTTGGCTAGATAGATCCAAGGCCACTATCTTTTAAGGATCTCGCTGATGATGGTGTTCTTAATTCCAAACAGCGATATAAGTATACAAAAAGAATTAACATTGCTGAGATTCAACAGGTCGCAAGGTACTTTCCCGGATTCATAGAAGAGGATATTAATGAGAAATTGATAGCAGAAGTCACCAAGGAGCTCAAACAAGTACTGAATTCTTTCCTAAAAAAAAGCCCTGGATTGGATGGATGAACCATAGAATTCTTTCTGGGTTTCTATGATATGTTGGAAACAAACATCTTAGTCGTGGTGGAACATTGTTTTAAAAATTGGTCAACTTGGACTCGGCCGAGTTGACCGAGTTGACCCTCCACCAAGCCAACTCGGCCTTCAAACCAGATCGGGTGACCAGTTTTTGGCTGGTTTGGTACCGAACCGGTCAACTCGGCCAAGTCCCGAACTAAACTGGCCGAGTTGATTGTAAAAAAAAACCTGCTCTGTTCAGTTACCCAATAGCACTATATGGTAATATTAAATTCTTAACTCCTTATCTTTCATTTTTTATCCTTTTACTGAATATTTTAACATTACCATTAATTGTTTCAGGATGTTTGAGAGTGGTTCCAACCTCATCGGACTTCATATGCAAAAAGTAGAATTTTAGATCCCATTCAAAATTCAACAGACTCGATAGTTTTCAGGATTTCAGGATTGCAAAGTTTCCACCAAATTCTATCATATACAAGGGTATGGGATTGGCATTTAATCAAACACATCAACCCCTCTATATACCTTGATGTTGGTGGAATTGATTGTTGAACTCCTTGGTCATGACCTTAATAAATATGTACTCTTCACTCAAGCAAAATCTCTTATTAAGCATGAGAAGTTTTTTCTACCTTATTTTAACTATTGGATTAGGAAGTTTCATCAAAATTGTAGGATGTTTAATCATTGACTATTGTCCTCAGAGGATCAACTTTGAGATTCAAGGTAGAGGCCAGGCTACAACCTAGAGGAGGGAGACATAGGGTGTTATTGATGAATAGGATTTCAATATTAGAAATGATTTGTTGACAAGTATGATTTATGATTTATGTTTCACAGTCATTTTTTTAAATGTCCTTGCTCATTTATTAATTTAAAAAATATAAATACATACATACATACTGTAACAACAAAATCGTTTCTTAAGAAAATAATTAGCACAAATAAGCCAGATTACAATACTCCATGAATAATAAAGTATATGATTGATAAGATAAGAGATGATATTACAATGAGAATGATGTTTGTATAAATACCCATATTGGGTGCCCTTTCGTAAAGAGCCATAACCTTTCACCAAGGTGCCTCTTCATTAAGTATTAATTTATTTAATTATTATATATATTTTGTTCGTTACATTGTCTTACCCTTGAGGGAAGCTTTGTCCTCAAAGCTTTAATGAAGACAAGGCTTGCATCTGATTTCTTGGTTGTAAAGCCATATCTCAATCCTTTATGTTAGTACTTGCGACACTTGACAAAATGAGACGATACGAGTTACGAATTCCAAGGAAAAAATGTTCGCATCGTCTGTGATATGGTCCATCCGAGATCTATTTTCATTGGAGGTGATTGTTGATCGTCTTGTTGGATAAATCTTCTCGTTTTCTGCTTATGTTGTAGATTTTGTGTTCTTTCGCTTCTAAATTTATAACTCCTTTGTTTATGTTCATTTTGACCCTGTTGTTGGCCAAAATGTTTTTTGTAGTTTGGGTGTCGATAAGGAGTTCTTGTTGCTTGTTTTTTTACTGGATTGACTTCCTTTTAAACTGTGATGGGAACCGAATTTGTATTCGTTTCTTCTTCCTCAACTAGAATTAGTTTTCTGGATAGTTTGGATGCTTCCTTCTGGATTTGAACTAATTTGTTCTCTAATAGATTATTAGTATTCTAAATCTTCTCAAACCTTTCGTCTTGCCACTGTTTTCCTCTTTTAACTACTCGATTTGTTCCTCTAGTTCTTGATTATCTTTCTTCATGGCGGAATTTTCTTCGTCCCTTCCTAGTAGTTTTTGCTGGAGAGCTTGAATCTCCTCTTTTAAATTTTGACTGCATTCATTGATAGCCTTCTTGATTTGCAGAAATAGTTTCTGATTATGATCTCTTAAATGAGAGATATCTTCTTCTTTACCTGCAACAACCTTGTTGAAATCCTTGTGTATCGTTTGTATTGATTTCTCATTTCCCTGCGACATCACCTTTGATATTTAAGATATCAAAGGTGATGTCGCAGGGAAATGAGAAATCAATACAAACGATACACAAGGATTTCAACGACACGACTTCTGATTCTGACTTCATGTTAATGTCCTGTAATGTGATTTTCTTCTTTTTGTAGGGAAATGTCATAAACTTCTTTTCAACATTTAATATAAAAGTCCCAATGTTTCTAGCCACGGTTTTCCCAAAATGAGGTCACTGTCACTACTCCACATGGAATTAACTATAAATTGCGAGACGCCAGTATAACCTCCAATGTTCCATTGTAAATCACTTATTGCATATTCTTTGTTAAACCAAAAGTTTAACCTTTCACCTATATTTGACTCTGGAATCGCTAACTCATTAGCAAATTCATCACCAATATAATTATTGCGTTCGTCAGGAGCAATAGAAATAGTAATGTCTTTCCCTCTAATTGTTCATTTTATTTGAAATAACACTGAGACACAAGTTTTTAAATTGCTTGGAAATCTTCCTTGTTTTTTGTTATTGGACTCCATTTTGCTTTGTTGATGCTTAACGTTAATTGATACCTCAAATAAAACCCTTTTTTATAAAATATATAATATATTCTAGGTTTATTTTTATGACCTTTCACTTGGAGTATCATTTTGGACTTCCTTATAATATAACCTTTTTTCACTTTATAATAACTTGAATAACTCCTTTTATATATAATGAAACTTTTAGGTATTATTTTTTTTATAATACCCTTTACATTGTATTCACTTTACTTGTATACCTTTTACTTTGTAACTTGTAACTTATACTTTCACAATCAAAACTTTTTCGTTATATATACTTTATAATATATATTATATATAAAACATAATATAGCTACTCCTTATTAGTTTACTTCTTTCCTTAGTGTGGTTTTATTTTATTTTGGAACTTTGAAACGAAATTGAAACTGACTTTTGTTTGCCAACCATTCGCAACTTGTGTTAAGGGTCACGACCTCAATTTTTTCCACAACAATTAATTCGTTTGCCGAAATATAAGATGTATTCCAACTGCGTTGAAGATTGTCTTTATTGATAAGGCAGCTAATTTTGATGTATTATGCAGTTAATCTGCATACCGAGGAGTAGGTCATTTCAAAAAAAACGGTACCCCGACGTTAATACTCTGTCAACGATACACAAAATGTTAGCGAGTTGACTACAACAGCTATGTGGTTTCTTATGTCACGTTTGACTGTTGTATTACTTCTAAGCTTGATAATGGAATGTCTATCAACGATACACAAAACGTTAGCGAGTTGACTACAACAGCTATGTGGCTTCTTATGTCACGTTTGACTGTTGTATTACTTCTAAGCTTGATAATGGAATGTCTAGGTGATTTAAGTGACCGAATCCTCTTCAGATCTATCTATGTGTCAGTTTCTACTTTTCAACACCTTTGTATCCTTGCTTGTTGAAGGATGGGCTGGCACGAAGGGCATGGGAAGTGCGATGTCAAGTGCAAGAGCAGTGATAGAGCAGGACGCGGGAGCAAAAATGGAATGAAGAGCAGTGGTGGGGCACGCAAGGAGAGGGCACACAAGACTGAAGGGAGTGACGGGTGGTGAGGAGTGTGGTGCACGGAGTGATGGGTGAAGTGCAGGCAGTCCGCGGGAGTATGTCGGGTGTGGAGCAAAAGGGGAACACAACGTTTGCAAGCGGCGAGGGATGTGTAGAGCGCGTGATTGGTGGTTCACGACTAGAAAGGAAGCAACGCAACATGGGATGGGGCATGGGCAGGTGGGGAGTGGAGATGTGGTTGCATGTAGAAGGGTAAAGGAGATGGGTGTGAAGCCTGGGAAAAGACGGAGCATGGAAGAAGGAAGGGTCTGATAGCGTGGAGCCACGAATGCGGTAACAGGCAAAAGACGACAGGATATAGTGAAGCGGCTATGTGTGGCAGACGACGGGAGAGTGTGGATATGAGAGTTTCAGGAGGAAATGCAACAACGCAAAGTGTGGTGCAACGTAAAGAATGAAACGAAAGAAAGCGCGGGGAAAAGGATGAGAGGACTATGGGAGAAGAGTGTTGTGGCCAAAGACCTTTTGTCGGTCAAAAACCAAAATCTTCAAAAACTCTGAAGTGATGGTTACCAACCTGAATCAGAGTTGGCTCTAATACCACTGAAACGACAAAATCATTTATTAAGGAAATAACTTGCATAAATAAGTCAGATTACAATACTCCATGAATAATATATGATTGATAAGATAAGAGATGATATTACAATGAGAATTATGTTTGTATAAATACTCATACTGGGTGCCCTTTCTTAAAGAGGCATAACCTTTCATCAAGGTGCCTCTTCATTAAGTATTAGTTTATTTAATAATTAATGTTTAATTATTATATATATTTTGTTCATTACACACACACATATATTGTGTTTCCCCATTTACAAAATTTTGGGGAAGTCATGTTTCCAACGCATCCTCATTTCGGAAACTCTTCCTTGTTTCATGCAACTTAAAATTTAACCCTAACACTAAATCTATAAGATGAACCCTAATCTCGTGCTTCTAGGCATTTAGCTAGTACTACTACTACTACAATGGTAGATGACCTTGAGGAGTCTAAGCTTGAGCTAGATGATGATGCCATTGCTAATCTTGATTCTAGTTCTACTTCTAGTTCTAGCAATGACGAGTTTAATGATTGATCGTGTTAATCAATGACATGTATGACGTATGCTCATTGATGTATTATGTAGGGGCATCATAGCATTTTGTTTTTTTGATTCTACAGGCCATTTAGGCATCATTGATTATGCATTTTCCAGATATGTATTGCACTATTGCACAATACACTTCATGCCATTATGATATATTCACCCTTATATGGTATATACATGAGCATACTTTGGATATTTTATCTCTAATGCTATGGAATCGTGGATTAGAATGTTTAAAATTATGTTTTTTCTTTAAAATTTAAATATTTAATGCATTTTTGAGTAAACTGAGTCATTAAATTCAAATCGGTCGAGCATTTACCTTTTTTTACTGATTCCGAGTCCAAGTCCGAGTTGACCCTCGACCAATTCCAAGCCCGAGTTCGAGTTGACCCTCGACCGATTCTGAGTCCAAGCCCAAGTTTAAAAACATTGGGAAGAATCCAACTACTCGGGGAAAGTTTTGGGATCCCTCAATCAATTTTCTTGGGCCTGATTCCTAAAAAAGACAATCCTTTTTTTGAAGACTTGAACCTATCTTATTGTGTAATGTAGTTTGTAAAAATATTGCAAAAGTTATTTCTCAAAGAATTTAATTAGCCCTCTCATTAGTGATTTCTCATGAACAGTTTGGTTTCTTAGCAGATCGCCAAATCCATGATGTTTTGTTTCTAGGCCAGGTAAGGATTCACTCAATTAAAACCAAGAAAATGTCTACTGTAGTTATAAAGCTTGATTTTTCCAAGGCTTTTGATAGAGCAAATTTCATGTATTTCAGGCTTACACTTCTACATGTAAATTTCAAACTCTCATTTGTTAACTAGATAGAAGGCCTTGTGGCTTCGCAAGTTGCTGGTGAATCTATATGGTCGGGAGCTTAGGCCTGCGGTGATTTACTATGACAATCAGAGTTGCATCTAGCTCTCTGAGAATCCGGTTTTCCATGACAGGTCAAAGCACATTGAGATCAGATATCATTTCATCCAAGACTATGTTCAGAGAGGCGCAGTTACGCTTCAGTACATTTCCACTGATGAGCAAGTAGCAGACATTTTGACGAAGTCTTTGGGGAGGGGCAAGTTTGTCTTCTTCAGGGACAAGTTGGGTGTGGTGCAGAACACCTTCCTCGGTAAGAGGGAGTGTTAGTTTTGTACCTAAGGAAGTGTTCCCCTAAGTGACATTAGCCTTAGTCACTTAGTGAAGGGAAATAAAGTGACCTTTGCATTAAATGACTTAAGTAGAGCATTTAATTTGACTTTAGAGAGTAAAGTCACTTTTTGATAAATTTAAGTGGGTGAGTGAAATTAATATTTATGAGAAATAAATGTGAGCATTTAATCTCATCCATTGATCTAATCTAATCTCCACCCTTAGATTAGATGAACCCTAGGGTTCTCTCAAAAAGGCAAAGGAAGGTCATTTTCCTCACTTTTGCAGATTGAAGTGAACGAGAGAGCTGAGAGAGAAAGTTTCCATTTTTCTGTGAAAGAGAAAAATATTTGCAGCACACAAATCGAGGGAAAGAACAACAGCAGAAAGGGCACGAAAATTGAGGAGGACAGCGGTGTTGTCCGCCGATTGCACACCAGCAGCAAAAATCTTCCGAAAGTTGTCTCCTCACTTGAGAAAGTGGGAGAGGTGTGACCTTGGGGGCAAGCACAGAGCTAAGTACTGTCACCTACTCCTAGCTCCTCCATTTAGGCTAACTCCTAACGAAGCCAAGGGGGGTAGTCCCTAACAAAAAGTTTTCTATGGCTGGTCCGTACGGTACGATTTTTGAAGCAACAAGCACATTTTTCGAGGCAGATTTTTGGGCATGATTTTCAAGAAAAAAATCCTGGGCACAGATTTCGAGGTCAATACAGTCAATCCATACAACGACACGGAAATCGAGGCAAAACAAAGAAAAAACTGAGTTTGATTTTTTCTGTTTGGCGCAGAAAATGAGGCAGAAATTTTCTCTTCTAGGTTGAGATAAGTTGGTCTAAAAATTTCTGAGTTTTGCTGTAAATTTCCTAATAATAAAATCTCTCTCTCTCTGACTGGTTTTCCCCTTGTGGGTTTTTCCAGGGCCATTGGCCGAAAATATTTGTGTTCTCTGTGATGAATGGCGTGCTGATATTTAAATTCTGTCAGTGAAAAATTGTAGTTTCAGCAGTGTTTTTAAGTCTGAAAATTTCTTGTTTATTTCCAGCACTTTTATTTTCTGAGAATGTCATAAACAAAGTTAAATTTTACTTGAAACCGGTGGCTGAAAACTAGTGAAAAATCTACAAAAAGAGCTTATGTTCATTCTATTGGAATGCAAACAATATAAGCACTGTAATGTAAATATCATAAATAAACATACCATTGGGGGATTCCACATCTAAAATCAAGTCAAGAGCATGATCATAGTAAGGGACTTGACTACTAAGTCCACTAAGATTGAACGTATCTTGAATGTACTCATCGTCAACTTCACAAATGAACTCATTGCCTCTTAAACTGCAGAACCATGATATCCACGATGTGTCTTCTCCATCAGAACCACTGACATCCGATTCTTCAGTATCTGTCTCAGAATCCTCCTCTAAAACATGTAAACGCAAATATCAGGGACCAGACAGAATGAAGTAACATATCGAGGAGCAAACCAAACACTCGATGTGAATTAAATCACATACAAGAACCAAAATAAAACAAATTCAATCAATAAATGCAAATCATTAGGGCCAGCTACAGAAACTGATCAGAGTAAAGAGAAAAGAACATAATAAACAAATGTAAATATGTGCACGGTGCAAGAACTAAGGCATTTTGTTATTTAATTTTTCAACTGGAATCTACACAAACACCTAAAATATGCAATCAGATACACAAGTAATACATCAATATACCAATTTAACATTAAAAATGCAGCAACTATAATTGATTAAATCTAATAGAAGGGGCAACGGGCATTGGATACTGCAAGCTAAAGCAACATCAACAACATAATGAAGACTGCCTTTGAATTATTTATACTTATTTTTATAAATGTCAGCACCCTCTTAATCTCTGTATTTTTATTAAAGATGTTCCATCAATGTAGCAGCCCTGTTTTGTTTCATCTTTGTGAGCAATATTGTCTGCAGATGTGGAATCCATAGCCAACTTTAAACAGCAAGTACCCCATAGAACTATATGCTGCTCAGCTGTTGCAATTCTGTAGAGTAAGGTAGAACCTGTCCCCTATTCATTTTTCTGATGAGGGATTCTTACAGCATGTACTAAGAAAGTATATTTAGTTTGCCCATCAGTCTAATGATGTGATGAGATTAAAAAATTGAATGTTGCTTCCTAACCTGTTCCTTGAAGCCTGCTAGAAAAAGTGTTATCAGAAGCCAATTTGGCCTTAAACCGACCAAAACCAGTGTACTTAACCAGTTTTGGACCAGTTTTAACGTCAAATAGCCAGTTCAGGACAGAACTTGTCCAACTGGCCAGTCCTGTAAGGCTGACAGGAGAGATGTTGAATTCATTATTTTATTGAAATGTAGTCATTCAATACAACGAGGGAGACCCCTTATATTTCATTCAGGAGATAGCTGTCCTACCTACTTGACCTAACCACTCGATATTGATAAAATTTTATTATTTTGACTGAACACTTAAGTCATTTAACAAAAGGTAACTTTATTCCATTGGACTCTAGAATTTGGAGTGTTAGTACTCCAACACACCCCCCTTAACACTACAACAGTATTTTTAACTTTCTGCCCCTTCTTACATCGAAGATTCAATGATTACGACAATAAAATAGAAAACTACTATTTTATGTTCAGCTGCTCATCTCTCCAGATCCTGGGACCTTGACAAGTCCCCCATCAGATTGTAGGATCTGCTAGAAAGTGGCAACAAGGAAGGTCTTCCAGCATTGCATGTGTCCTTGCATGCTAGGAAGACATTAAACAGAAAGTCAAATGTATTTAATGTGATTTTCCTAAGTTTGGACTTTGGAAAATACATTAATAATTCTAATTTGATTTTGACTTAATGGAATCACTTTTATAAAGTGAAAAGTGAAATCATTTAAGTGATGGCTGATCTAATCTTGGACATTCATCTCACCAGAGGATCGCATCCATTGATCCATAGTGAGGGTTAGGGTTTTCACTTAACCATTGAGTTAAAAGGAGATTTAGTGGAGAGAACACACACAGGAGAGATACAAACAGAGAGAGAAGTCAAAAGGAGAAGTTTGCTGAGAAGACGGAGGGACACTCACCCGGAGGATTCGCCGAGTTATCAGGCTGAACAACGAACCGTATAGATCACGCAGAGGGAAGACCGTACACAGCAAAGGAGGATCGTACAACTATCGCGAATTCCGTACAAATGGCGTAGGAGGGCCGTACAGCTGCACAGGGTGGTCGTACCTTGTTGTTGGGTTTTCTCAGTGATATAGCAGAGGTTCCATTTCGCCAGGTTGGGTGAATTTATCTGCTGGTTGTAATTGTTCCATATCTTTTTAATATAAATTTCATATCTGACTGCTGCATCGATTTTTCCATCTTGGGTTTTATCGGGGGGTTTCCATACCCAAAACATTGTGTCTATATTTATGTGATGTTGTGGATGTTTCTCAGTGTTTACTTTCCGTTGCAATACTAGTAAAAGAAATCCATGTGTGGTTTTCAGTAACAAATTAAATATATTGTTTAGCCCTAGTTTGAATTTTAAAGAAAAATTTACATGGTATCAAAGCTCAATTGAGCTAAATCTAATCAAATGCACCAGTATTGAAAGATCAAGGGTAGATCTATTGAAGACACAAACCTAGAGTTCAGATCTAGGGTTTGACAGGTACACTTCACTATGGCCATACAGTTGAGAGTTGAGGACAGACTTCAAGGGGCTCAAAACTTTCCTACTTGGAAAGAAAGGATCACAAGGATTCTGGATGTCAGTGATGCAGAGGAGCACATTGACTCCATGAAAGTTACGCCCACAGATCCAACAAAATTGGTAACTTGGAAGAAGTTAGACTCTAGAGCTATGTTGATCATCTTGGATGGGGTGAAAGACCACATAGTCCCTCACCTTTCCAGGAAGAAGACCACATTGGAAATGTGGATGGCTTTGGAAGGACTTTACCAGAGCAAGAACAAAAACCAAAAGATGGTGATGCAAGAGAGGATGCGCAGTACTAGGATGGCCAAGGGTGAAGGAGTGGTGCCTTATCTCACAAGGCTCACACAGATTAGAAACGAGCTTGGAGTTGTTGGCTCTAAGACTAAGGATGAGGAGCTAGTTCAGATAGCCATCAATGACTTTTCTAAGCCATGGGACACCTTTGTCAAAGGTGTTGTGGCTAGGGAGAAGCTCCCTCATTGGCAGAGGTTGTGGGATGATCTTGTGCGGGAGGAGACCAGCATGGGTCAAAGTTCAGGTTCATCCAGTAGTGCCCCACAGATTGTGGATGAAGAGGCTCTAGTGTTGAATTAATTATCATTGATGCCAACAAGTGTGTCAATGTGTCTCGGTGCCCCTTGAGGAGCCTCTAAGGGTTAAAAGTCTGTCAAGTAATTATCATTGTCAAAGGAGACCTTTTGACCTTGTCCAAGCCCAAGTCTGAAGCTCTTGGAGCCCTTGAGACAATGCAAAAAGCCTTGTACTCCCTTTAGAGTCTTTAAGTACCCCTAAGTTGTTTCTATGGTTCCCCAGTTGTTCTATGGTTCCCCAGTTGTTCTTTGGTTCCCCAGTACCCTAGAAAGTGTCATTGGTTGGTTGAAGAAGTGTAGAGTCCAAATGACCCACAAACTAAACCTTGACCCTATGATGTGTGTATTTCCCTTAAAACACTAATGATGTTGCACAATGAGCCCATGATGAATTTGGTGACCCTAAAACCCACAAAGTCCATTAAGCCCTTGTGACTCCACTTTAAGTTGAAGTGTTAAAACAATTTTTAATAATTTAATAAAATGTTATGATAACTTGTGTCTTTATGACATATTGTAAACCTTGCTTGAGTCAGCCCCTTTAAGAGTTTAAGTTCTAAAAATAAAAGTTTAAAATTAATAAAACTCTTACTTCCTCCAACGTTGACCTTCATGAAGTTGACCCCATAAAGAACCTAAGTTTTTAAAACATTTCTGTTAAAATATTGTAACTTCGAAAGATATTCTATTGTACTTTTGTTGTGTTCTCCTTTGAAGATGTTCTTCCTCCATTCGGAGATGTACTTGATGTAATTGGTCATGTAAAAGTCATGAGGTGAACCCTCTGTTGTAAGTCGGGGCAATAATACCCAAGTGTCATTATAATAAATGCTATTTGTAAACTCCAGTTGGACAATTCGGCCCTGACAGCTAGTGAAGTCGGCCCCACTAAGTTAGAGGTCAAGTCAACAGAAGAATACAAATAGGAGGCACCTCCCTTCATTTGTACTCACTCACTCAAGCTGTTCTTAGCAAGAGAAAGAAGTGGTAGCACACCAGAAAGGAGGAGGAAGTTGTTGTCTAAAGTTTTACATTGTCTTGGTCGAATTCTATACTGAGGAAGTTTTGCGTGGTTTTCTCCCTTGTGGTTTCCCCGAGGAAAATCTTTGTGTTCTATTGTGTTGCTGCATTTGTCTTTTTTTCAGTGATCCTTTGCCTATGGTTATGATGTTCTGATGCTAAATGTTTTATATCTTGTATAACCATTAATAATCTAACATGGTATCAGAGCTACCCTAAAAGAAGTCTTTATGCAGTCGAAACAGTGCTACAACAACAGCTATTGAAGATCAGGGTTTCAAGCTTGAAAACCCTAAAAGACCAAAACTAGTAATTTTGGGACTTTCGCAATATCTCGAGATTGGAGAATTCTCAGGCACTGAAACTTTTACAGGCCGAAGATAAATTCCTTATGTACCCTGTGTAAAAGTTTCGGCCTCAGATTCGCTATAATTTAGGATATGATTCCTCCAACTCAGGGTTCCAGCCTCTCCCAGATTTCAACCTTAAACATGTGACCTAGGGAGAATCGCTATACCTCGGGCTAGGAATGTCCAAATGAGATTTCGTAAGATGTTTCAGAAAGGGCACGGACTGTAGTTTCTGTGGTAAAATTTTCAGACCCCGAAGATGAACGAGTGACACATAGAAGCACGTAAAAGTTCGCTATGATGAAAAGTCCTGAAATAAGTCACCTTGGGAAAATTAGCATAAGTCCCAATTGGTGAAACCAATTCTGCTCTAATCTACGGTGATGGAAAGAGGACAGGCGAGGCTACCACAGTGCGAAGTTTGAGACACAGAGAAGCAGTACTTTTGGAGATATCACAGAAACAAGAGCAGTCATTTCTGCAGAAGAAACCAGAAAAAAGAACTAGGGCTTCCTATTCTAGGCACTTCCATCCACCAATCAGTTGAAGAAGGAGGACCATCAAATTCGCCCTAGGAAGGTGCATCTATCTATGTAAGAAGTTTCTCATTCTATGAACTTTCATTTTTTGACCTAACACTGCTGCCAAAAAAAACTAGGGCATCAAATATTTTGCAGTTTCGTCCACAGTTTTGGGAAAATAAGTATATTGCTCAACTTTCCTTGAGGAGGCGCATCTTTCTATCCAATCAGATATGAAAGATACTTAAGTTGAAAAAATAGGGTTTCTCTATCAAACCCTAGGACCACCAAAAGTAGTCTTTCAAAAGATCCTTCAAGCAAACATCAAGTCGAAGCATTCTCATTGGTAAGTTTCATCCTCTCTATTTCCATTTGAGGTTCTCATTTTTATCATAACAACAAACAGTACCAAGCTTGAAAGAGTCAAGAACTTCTAAGCATGGAATTATAGAGTGCTTACCATACTTGAAGAAGCATGCCATGAAGAACTATGTTAAAGAAGAAGCTAAGAAGGACCTAGTCAAAACAAAGATGAGTATTTCTGCCTCCATTGGATCTCACAGGTATCATCCTTGAAGATTCCCAAGGATATGTTTGATGCAATGAACAGTATGAACGAAGATGACCTTGGAAACTCAACTCAAAGAATGTGACGAAAACATTCAATGATTACTTCACAAGAAGACCTCATCTCAATGAGCAATTAGAAGCCGTTTAAGACAATGACAAAGAAGCAGAAGCATAAATTACAACATTGAATGGTCTTCCAAATCCAATCGAGAGAGTTGTCCTAGTAGGAAGAGCACATATGACCAAATGCACGATTGGCTGAAGAAGAGATGACAATCAATCCCTAACAACCCACGCCAAGAAGGAGAAGGAAGAACATTTCCACCAAGAATAGGACATCTCACAACTCAATAGTTCAGTTGTGATGAGAAAGGACACCTTGCGAAGGAATGTCCCAAGAAGGAAGAATGGCAGGATGATATGATCTAAGAAGTACCAGTCGATCATACATAATGATGTGTGGATATGAGTTCAAAACATGAAGGGAAGTTTTGTAAAGTCTTCCAAGTAAATCTACAAAACTAAGTATACCGTCGATCGAACTATCAAAAGATACGAAGCAAGGTTCGTGGGTTCTATCAAAAGAGAGATTCGATTTTGGAAAGACATTGCTCTAGGTGCTAGACACACCTCTTCAGTAATGGATATTACACTAAACAATTGGTGTAATCAAAGTAAATGAACAAATCAAGCAAACTCTATAGTTTGAGACTGTACAGACAACCACCTATGTATAGAAGGATTTGTACAAACTCAGTAGGCACCCATGGGATAGCGCATTAAGTCACATGAGAAACTTGAGGATCAACTAGAGTGATGGAGATCTGAACCTTTACTACAAGGTTGAAGATAGAATCCTATAAAGGACAAGAGAAAACTTGCAACAAAGTTCGAGATGAAGGATCCTGATATCTAGTGACATAGATGGATACAAAGAAGACTAATAGTAGAGGAGACTACCTGTCACCCCAATGTCCTAATACAAAAGCAAAGGGAGGATGGTTCTCCGCCTAAGAAGGAGTGACTACGGTAGATCTCAAATCTCGAGCATCTTGACATGATTCTTGAGATTAGAAGCATGATGAAATTCATAAGACATTTTACTTATCTAAGTAAAATATGCAGAGCAAAAGGTGTGGTACCTAAAGAGTACTGCAAAGGTATGATGACTTTGATTGAGTTGGTAGTACTATGTACTCCAACATATTGCAAAAATCAAAGTGTTTCTCTAAATGCAACCAAGGATAAATATATTGTAGCTAAGAAGAAAGCAATTAAATATTCCTCAAGTAATGAAGAATATGATCCAAAAGAATTATACCGATGGAGATAAAGATTATACTCTTATCCATTTCATCATTGGATAAGAGGAGAGACACCGGTAAGACACACAAACACAGTTCTATGTGATCTATGGTGTAAGAAGACTTGCTCAGTATTTCCGATCATGAGCAAGATAGGAATAAGCCATCAGAATCAGACAATTAAGTTGAACACATTTGACAAAGACTCCAGTAATTCAAGATGGATTCTACCAAACAAACAAAGATAAGTATTTGAATAGTCATTTCCTATATATTCAAATGTTCAGAGATGTGTACATGATATGTTTCTAGATTTAGTAAATGTATAGTAGAATATTTGTAGTTTACTACTAATATGCAGGTGATGGGTAAGTGGCTTAGATGATTGTTGCATTAGCAGAAATAGTTGCATGATTATATACATCTTTATGCATTGGAAGTTGTCATTTTGAATATGTTCTGAAATGTTTCTAATCATAACAATTGTATTTGACTTGTAGGAAGGATTGTATACAATCACCTACAAGAGAAGAAATGATGAAGTTACAGATGTACGATATAGTTGCGGATGTACAAGAGAAGAATGATGCAAGTTGTAAATGTACGATGCAATTGCAGATGTACAAGAAGAGAATGTGGCCGAAGGGAGCTGTAAAGCTCAATTATGTTCCCACCAAGAAACAAGTAGCAGATGTATTGACTAAGCCTCTGGCTCGTGTAAAGTTTGAATACTTTCAAGACAAGCTTGGTGTAGTCCGAAAGGACCTCTCGAAAGAGGGAGTGACAATAGATGTTGGATGCAGTGGTGAGTAGGTCAGTCTAGGGGAGGGTACGTCTGGCTAGGCTTGTTTGGCCTGAAAGGGTTAGTAAGCCAAACTAAAGACATGTCGATCCTAGGGGGATTAGTATGTCTAGCTAGGCTTGTTTGGCCCGAAAGGGTTAGTAAGCCAGACAAGGCTTATTTGGTCCCCAGGGAGATCCATCTGCCTAACTAGGCTTGTTTGGCCCGAAAGAGTTAGTAAGTTAGACAAAATGCTCGGATGGATCTACCAGATAACTCACCATGATGTTGCTCCGAAGAAGATGAAGGGCAAGATGTATCCTCAGTATTGCTATACTGTTGATTGTTGATGGTTGTCACAGTATTGCTATACTGTTGATTGATGATGACTGCTAAGATGCTTGATGGTTGTCACAGTATTGCTATTCTGTTGATTGATGATGACTGCTGAGATGCTTGATGGTTGTTACAGTATTTATATACTGTTGATTGTTGATGATTGTTGAGATGTTTGATAATTGTTGCAGTATTGTTATACTGTTGATTGTCAATGATTGCTGATGATGGTTGCTAAGATGGTTTGATGATGGTTGAGTCGATTGTTTCAGTATTGTTATACTGATGCTTGTTGAGATGCTTGATGAAATGATTGCTTCAGTATTGTTATACTGATTGTTGAGATGTGTGCTTTAGTATTACTTTACTCATGATTGTTGAAGTTTCAGTGTTACTACACTGATGATTGTTGATTGTTGAAATAATTGCCAAGGCAATTTCAGTATTTCTATACTGATGTTGATGATGATGTTGCTTCAGCATGTTGAAGTTGATGATGTGGTTATGGTCCCAACACCTTGTGTTGATGTTGTGGTGTCAACACCCTGTGCTGATAATGTTGTGGTCCCAACACCCTGTGTTGATGATGTCGATGTGATTGTGGTCCCAACACCTTGTGTTGTTGCTGATATGATCGTGGTCTCAGCACCCTGTGTTGTTGATGTTGATGTGGTTGTGGTCCCAACACCTTGTGTTGTTGCTGATATGATTGTGGTCTCAGCACCCTGTGTTGTTAATGTAGTTGAAGTCACAACACTTTGTGTTGATGATGATGATGTTCCAGCATCTCTATGCTGGTAATGCAGATGATGATCTAGCATTACAGATGATTTGGTTTTTAGTACTAACATGCTAATGTAGTTGTTAATTGTTTCGATATTTATATACTATTGATACGAATGATGATGTTTCAGTATTCCCATACTGAAGATGGAGATGATGGTGATTCAGTGTTTCTATATTGAAGATACAAATGATAATGATGCCTTCAGTATTCACATACTGGAGATACAGATGATGAGAGTTCAGTATTCACATACTAAAGATGCAAATGATGATGGTTCAGATGATGATGTTACAAGATGAGGATTCAACACCGATGTTGGCAAGTAGATGATTCGGAAAATGTTGATATTAAAGACAATGTTTCAATGTTTACACACTGATGCTAGGAAGTAGATGATTCAGAAACTGATGTTTCAGAAGAAGATTCAGTATTCACATACTGATGTGGCAGAAGAAGATTCAGTTTTCATATACTGATGTTACAGAAGAAGGTTCAGAAGATGATTCAGTATTCACATACTAGTATTGCAGAAGATGATTCAGTATTCACACACTGATGTTACAAAAGAAGGTTCAGTATTCAGAAGATGATTAAGTATTCATATACTGACGTGACAGAAGATGATTCAGTATTTACATACTAATTCTATAGAAGATGATTCAGTATCCACATACGGATACTACAGAAGATGATCTAGAAGATGATACTGATAGTAGATGATTCAGCACATAAAGAAGATGATTTAGTATTTACATACTAAGATTACGGAAGATGATCCAGCTAAGATCAATGATGAAGATGTATGATGACGTTCCAAAACTTCCTATGACATATAGAGATTCACCAGTCAGTTGTACAGTTGTAATGATGGTTGTTGTTGATGTACAATACCTTCCTAGTTAAGAGGGAGTGTTAAAATATTGTAACTTCGGAAGATATTCTATTGTACTTTTGTTGTGTTCTCCTTTGGAGATGTTCTTCCTCCATTCGGAGATGTCCTTGATGTAATTGGTCATGTAAAAGTCATGAGGTGAACCCTCCGTTGTAAGTCGGGGCAATAGTACCCAAGTGTCATTATAATAAATGCTATTTGTAAAGTCCAATTGGACAAGTCGGCCCTAACAGCTAGTGAAGTCGGCCCCACTAAGTTAGAGGTCAAGTCAACAGAAGAATGTAAATAGGAGGCGCCTCCCTTCATTTGTACTCACTCACTCAAGCTGTTCTTAGCAAGAGAGAGAAGTGGTAGCGCACCAGAAAGGAGAAAGTTGTTGTCTGAAGTTTTACATTGTCTTGGTCGAATTCTATACTGAGGAAGTTTTGCAGGGTTTTCTCCCTTGTGGTTTCCCCGAGAAAAATCTTTGTGTTCTCTTGTGTTGCTGCATTTGTCTTTCTTTCAATGATCCTTTGCTTATGGTTATGATGTTATGATGCTAAATGTTTTAGATCTTGTGTAACCATTAAAAATCTAACAATTTGTTTAAATGTTTCACCCTTGAAGTCGACCCCTAGTTGCTCTCTCCTCAACGTGTATATATACACTTTAGTTACCATAACTCTAATCACAAAAATAATACGCAAGAGTGGTAGTTTGGACTGAGGTTTTACGAAGTATGACTAAGGCAGCCTGACCCGAGTTTTCCACAAAGCGTTGTTTTCCTTTTTTTTCTCGGGGTTACATCAGTGTATGATTTGGTAACCATCATCACAAATGAATGCAATTTTTCAGTAGTGGACTGAGGCAACCAGCATCCAAATTCTTCCACTGAGACTTTATTTATTTCGGTATACAGTCCATTTTTTCCACTTGATGAACCTTGTGTTCACTGCTGGCAGCTTGCGAGTTTTTGGAAAGTAACCACAACCACAGACCCAAGTTTTTACAGCAGACTGCTTTGGGGTTTTTATGACAGTCCTACAGTGAACATACAGTCCAATTTTATCAATATGAACAGTCCACGTTCTCATGCTTGTACAGTCTGAGATTTGGGTGCCTAACTGTGGATTAGATGTTGATCATTGCTCCCATTTTACATGCCTGAGGTCTGAATTTGAGGTTCTCACACACAAGTCTGGGGTTGGTTTTTGGGTCTTCTATAGCATATCTACACAGACATGCACAGACAAAGTAACATACTCAGCCAAGTGAGAAGGTATGTATTTATGTGAACAGTAGTGTACAAGTATATGTATGTACATGTGTTGAAGTGTACACGTATATGTACTTATATGAACAATAGTGTACAAATGTATGAGTGAATACAGTGGTATGTACAGTGATGTGTGAACAATGATGAACAATGTATACAGTAATAAGTAATATACATGCATGCCACTATGCTATGATGATGCATGCTACTATGATGATTTACTCTATGATGATAATACATGTAAAGATGATGTACACTTGATGCTTATGATGCTTACACTACACACTCTATGATGTTGTTGCTCTCTTATGATCTATGATATATACGTTATGATGTACATGCATGCTATGGTGTGATGATGCTTTCCTATGCACTATGATGTACACTTGATGACAACGATGATGATGATGCATACCCTAGGATGACAATACTACTTGAAGATACACTATGATGATGCATTTCTTATGTTCGGAGCAGAATTACTTGTTCAGTGAGTGTGTATGATGTGGTGTGCATAAACAGTGTATAGCAGTGAAACAACATATCAGTATACAATGATGATTTGGCAGTGATTAGAGAGCAAAGGTTATCAACAGTAGGAAGTTCAGGGATTGATGTTCACAAGTCCACAGGTTCAGTAGTCTTTTTCTTCAGGGTGGTAAAGTGGTGCTAAGGGTCACAATCTTGTGAGTTAAGCTGTTGCAGCAACTTGTCAGTTGCAGCTGATGAAGTGGAAGGAGCGGTAGCCCCTTCCAATTGTAACTGGAAAAGTTCTATTAAATTTGTTACCCCAGTTGTTGTTGGGTCAAATTTATTTTTAAAAAGGCTTTTGTGGTTTTACCCCCAGGACTTGGGTTTCCACATCAAAATATTGTGTATTGTGCATCTTGTTATTTTTATTTTTATGTACATTGATGATATGCTATGATTGGTGATTAGCAACTTCTTCTTGATTAAATTTTATAATTAATGCAAATACTGATTCACCCCCCTCTCAGTGTTTTAGCATCTAGCCCTAGCAGGGAAGAGAAAGGGTAAGGCAAAGAAAACAAAAGGTGGTAAGAAGAACCTTGACATGTCCAAGATCAAGTGTTGTCTCTGCCACAAGCAAGGACACTTTGATTCCCAGTGCCCAGACAAGAAGAAGAAGAACAATACCCAGATGGCAGGATCTACAGAGGTGGAGGAGTTCAGCAAAAACTTCGATGAGTATTTTTGCTTGATAGCTTGCACGGCAAGCACCACAGGTAGCAACGTTTGGTACATAGATAGTGGAGCAATAGCATCTTGTCATATGACGAGACAGAAGAGGTTCTTCAAGAGCTTGCAAGAGGGTGGAGTAAATCTCCACATTGAGTTGGGTGATGATGCTCAGTATCAGGGCAAGGGAGTTGGCATTGTTTCATTTTAGAGAGACTCTGGCAAACCCCTCAATTTCGCTGATGTATTGTATGTTTTGGGGTTGGCTAAGAACCTCATCTCCATTTCCACTGTGGAGGACAAGGAATTTCAGGTGAAAGTTCCGAGACCATAGGGTGTATATCAAGCCCAAGGGGTCAACCAGGAGTTTGGATTGGGTGATTGGGATCCGGAGCAGGAAGGTGTATATACTACACTTTGAGTCTGCAAAGGCTCTAGTCAGCAGCAGCAGTCAGGGTGATCTATGACATAGGAGGATGGCACACTTAAACCATGGAGCACCAAGGCATTTGAGACAGGAAGTCATTGGAATTTCTCAGATACAAGAGGAGAAGCATAACCACTGCAAGGTTTGTGCGTTGGGGAAGAACATCAAGAAACCTTTCCCATAGAGTGAGCACAAGTCTAAGGGGACCTTGGACTTGGTGCATTCGAATGTTTGTGGACCTATGAGTGTCCAATCTTTCAATGGCTACTGTTACTGCATCACTTTCATTGACGACTATTCCAAGAAGACCTGGATCTATTTCCTGAAGGCCAAGTCAGAGTTCTTTGAGCGGTTTTGGGAGTTTAAGACTCTCATAGAAAACCAGACAGGAAGGAAGATCCAGGTATTGAGGACGAACAATGGCAGTGAGTACACCTCCAATGAGTTCTTGGGGTGTTACTCATCGGAGGGGATCAAAAAGGAGCACACACTGCCTCATACCCCGCAATAGAATGGAGTGGCGAAGAGAAAGAAGAAGACAATGGTAGGAGCAGCCAAGGCCATGCTATTTGATCAAGGATTACCATTATTCCTTTGGGTCGAGGCATACAAGACTGTAGTGTACATTCAGAACAGGTGCCCCCACACAACTTTGGGGAGGAAGACCCTCGAGGAGGTCTTCACAGGCACTAAGACAGATGTGAGCAACTTGGGGATATTTGGGAATGTCTACTATTGTCACATCCATGCTAATAGTAGGAAGAAGTTGGACACTTCTGGAGAGAAGGGGTTACTTATTCGTTACAGCGAGACTTCGAAGGCGTACAAAGTATATATTCCTACTCGCAAGAGGATCATTGTGAGTAGGGATGTCCAGTTCGATTAGGACAGAGCCTTGCAAAGATCTAGGGACTTACCGATAGAGGAGCAACCAGCACAGGACTCAAGGGTCAAGTTGGAGGAGCCACAGGTACAGGTACAGGTATAGACAAAAAGCACAGGATCTGGTAGTCAAAGAGGGAGTCAAGTGGGTAAGATCCTTCAGTCGTTGACTTGGAGGATGAGCCACAGCAAGAGACAGATATCCAGCAACTGCAACGGGTAGAAACTAGGCCAAGTCCTAAGTGGTTTAGGTCCACAGTTAAAGATTCCAGGCAGGTGAATCCACCACAGAGCTTCATGAGGCGAAGCAAACCACTTGAGAGACTTAGCTATATGGCATTGATGACAATGTTGATTAACTTCGAACCTTCCAGTTTCAAGGAGGTTGCACAACATGACATTTGACAAGAGGCCATGGTTGAGGAGTATGACTCAATCATGAAGAATCAAGTATGGGAGGTTGTGTCAAACCAGAAGGTAAAAAGGTGGTGGGATCTAGATGGATCTACAAAGTGAAGCATGCAACAAAAGGAAGCGTGGAGAAGTACAAGGCGCGCTTCATGGCAAAGAGGTTTTCACAGAAGAAGGGTATTAACTATGAAGAGACCTTCGCCCCTATTGCTAGGTATTCTTCTATTCGAACCATTATCTCATTAGCAGCAGAGATGGGTTGGCGTGTCCATCAAATGGACGTCAAGACTTCCTTCCTCAACGAAGTCATGGAGGAGGAGGTATTCATTGAGCAACCAAAGAGGTTTGATGTGGAGAACAGGGAGTCACATGTATGCAGACTGCAAAGAGCTCTTTATGGGCTCAAGCAGGCACCTTGAGCATGGTACTCGATGATAGACAGCTATTTACGAGAGATGGAATTCCAGGGGAGTGAGGGGGACCACAACCTGTACTTCTTGACAGGTAAGGTGCCTCTCATACTGGTATTATATGTAGATGATCTCTTTCTTACAAGAGATGAGAGGTTGATTGACGACTGCAAGTCCAACCTTGCAGTTGAGTTTGAGATGACAGACCTTGGGTTGATGCACTACTTCCTAGGCATGGAGGTTTTGCCGAGAGAGTCGAGACAGGTGCTTCTTCATTAGACAAGGGAAGTATGCAGTGGAGATCTTGAAGAGATTTAGGATGGTGGATTGCAACCATGTGGCCATACCTCTAGTTTCCAACTGAAGGAAGATTGATGCATCAGGGTCAAACAGATTTGATCCTACATTGTATCGTCGGCTTATCAGATCGTTCATGCATCTGGTCAACAGAAGGCCAGAGATTAGCTTTGCAGTCAACTATTTGAGCCAGTTCATGGTGGACCCTCGGAGAGTGCATTGGTCGGCTGCAAAGCACATACTTCGCTACATCAGAGGTACAATGGAGTACGGGTTGGTTTATGAGTGCAGAGAGAGTGTACAGTTAGCAGGCTTCACAGATGTTGACTGGGTAGGATGTGTAGAGGACCGGAAGAGCACTTCAGGTTGTTGCTTCAACATTGGATCAAGGGCTGTCTCTTGGTTCAGCAAGAAGCAAAAGTCAGTTGCATTGAGCTCAGCAGAGGCTGAGTACATGGCAGCCAGTTTGGTTGCTTGTGAGGGAATGTGGCTGAGGAAGTTGCTTTCAGGGTTCTTCGCGTGTGAGCCAAAAGCTACAGTAGTTAACTGTGACAATCGAAGTCGCATCAAGCTATCTGAAAATCCAATGTTCCATGACCAGAGCAAACACATAGACATTCAGTACCACTTCCTGAGAGACTATGTACAGAGGGGAACCATTCGGTTGGAGTACATTCAGACAGATGAGCAGGGGGTAGACATTTCAACAAGGCACTTTGCAGACACAGTTTTGAGAAGTTCAAAGACAAGTTGGGGTTGTTACCAAATCCCTTCCTCGTTGAGAGGGAGTGTTAAAAAGTGGCAACAAGGAAGGTCATCTAGCATTGCATGTGTCCTTGCATGCTAGGAAGACATTAAACAGGAAGCCAAATGTATTTAATGTGATTTTCCTAAGTTTGGACTTAGGAAAATACATTAATAATTCTAATTTGATTTTGACTTAATGGAATCACTTTTATAAAGTGAAAAGTGAAATAATTTAAGTGATGGCTAATCTAATCTTGGCCATTGATCTCTTCGAAGGATCACATCCATTGATCCATACTGAGGGTTAGGGATTTCACTTAGTCATTGAGTTAAAAGGAGATTTGGTAGAGAGGACACACACAGAGGAGAGATACAGAGAGAGAGAGAGAGAAGTCAGAAAGAGAAGTTTGTTGAGAAGACGGAGGGACACTCACCCAAAGGATCCGCCGAGTTATCAGGTTGAACAGTGGACCATATAGATCACGCAAAAGGGAAAACCGTACACAACAAAGGAGGGTCATACAGCTGTCGTACAGATTCCGTACAGCTGACACATGAGGGTCGTACTGCTAACGCAAGGGTCGTACTGCTGCCTGACGCAGAAGGGTCGTGCAGCTACCTGATGCAGGAGGGTCGTACAGGGTTGTAATTGTTCCATATCTTCTTAATATATATTTCATATCTGGCTACTGCACCGATTTTCCCATCTTGGGTTTTATCTGGGGGTTTCCATACCCAAAACATTGTGTCTATATTTATGTGATGTTGTGGATGTTTCTCAGTATTTACTTTCTACAGCAATACTAGTAAAAGAAATTCATGTGTGATTTTCAGTAACAAATTAAATATATTGTTTAGCCCTAGTTTGAATTTTAAAGGAAAATTTACAAGAACCTCCATTTTGAAGGCGGAATTCATCTACATCCCACCTAGGCAATCATCTTTCCATCTCTTCTTACTGAAGCAAGATTTCACTTGACAAAAACATATTTCTCACACTTTATGAAGCACAATTGAATTAACAATGGCAAGTGGAGTAATCTTAACTCATGTAACCTGTTGGAAATCAGAATTGTTTACTATGCTCAATAAGGCTCGTGGTTTTGTTTTTGTAAGGCATGTTGTCTTTACCATTTCCAATATGTGCAATATTCTAAACATTTATCCTCAAACGGATTTGAGTATGTTTAACCATTTCAACATGACTACATTCCAACAGTTTTAAGTTTTCTTCTAGTCCCATTTAAAGTGTACATGTGCATGTCAAAAGTACTGCTGTGAAAATTTTAATGCCTCAGCTTTTGTCCTTCATTCAACAACATCTGAATATAAAGCTTTATGAAAATAAACATTGGGTCAAACCTTATTATTACTACATCAACCAATGCCCTTCGTACAATCTGGATGTCCTACTTGGTGCAGTATGGCCCCTACTGAAAGTTGTAGAAAGACCATCAAACACTGTCTGCACAAGATCATCATCTTCTACTTTATCTCCAATGGCCATGAGTTGATCTCTTATATGAGAGATCTTGGAAAAGAAGGTTGCAACAATCTCGTCCTTCTCCATCTTAAGTGATCTAAGTTGCTTCTTCAAGACTCTTCTCTGAGTAGGAGCTTTCTTCTCATAGAGGTTAGCTAGAGTATCAAAGCATTCTTTGGTTGTCCTTTAAGGACCTAACACAGCCATCAGGTTATTTTTAACTGAGTCAAAGATGACCCTCTTTGCCTTGGCTTGCTTCTTCTTGAATGCTACTCTTCCTTGAGCTGTAGTGGGCTCTTCAACAACTCTGGCAACCAATTCATCTAGATCACTTTCTTCTAGGATATTTAGAACCGTAACCTTCCATGCATTGAAATTTGAGGCTCCCTCAAGCCTATCTTCTAATTTTACTAAAGGAGTAGTCATCTTAACCTTTACTTGTCAACTTGAAGAGTAAGCTAAGCTTCTGTAAAGTATAAATCTTGTCTTAGGATCGATGTAGTTTTTGTTGGCTGCAAAACAGAGTTTAGCTACAACCTAACCTTGATACCATGTTGAAAGTTAAGGTTAGGTTCAAATTTAACAAGAATAAATATACTTCAATGCATAAACAAAACAATGTTAGATTTGAAATAGTACTCCTTTCAATAAATTTGATTTGCAATAAAATTAAACATAATTTTATCTCTTTCAACTTTAACGCTCTGGTGGTCGTTGTGTTAAGGTTGATTCACCTTTAACACTATGCTGGTATTTGCGTGAAAGTTGGTCCTTGAGATGATTCACCGATTGCCATGTACAGTAAAATAAAAAATAAATAATGTACAGAAGATAACAATACTAAAGATTCATAACCATTATTTGAATCAATCTTATACTCAAATATTTCTAATTTGATCTTGTCACCGAAGGGACAAGTCAACTAGGCAAACAATTTACGTACCTTAAGAGAGAGCCTATGCTAACAAAGGACACACAGTCATGCTGAGTAAGGATGCAATCACATAGTACAGACACACAGTCATACCTTATGCAGTCATGCTAGGGAGAATCCACACAGTCCACACTAGAATACAGTCTCACGGTCACAGTGATGAAGACCCACAATTCACACTATAGTAACAGGTTCACAATCACAGTGGACTAAGAAACACAGTCCACACTTTAGCACAGGCACACGATCACACTATGGAAGAAAGCCACAGTCCACACTACCGTACAGGCACACGATCACGGTGGAGGAAAGCCACAGTCAACACTAACATACAGGCACATAATCACGGTGGAGGGTCGCAAAAGGGTCACGGTGGAGGACCCAGAAGGATCACAGCTCAGTCACGCTGGAGGATCCCACAGTCACGATGGAGGATGGAGATTGCGATGGAGGATCTAGACAGATCAATCACGCTGGTGCAGTGAAAGACCACGCAGACATGTAAGCGGAGGTAAAACATGCGGGAGGTAGACACTGAGATAAAACACGGGATAGTTCCAGTCCCGATCAGCAGCAGCAGCAGCAGCCGCGAAGGAGATTACGGAAGTGTCACGGTGGAGGATCCGAACAGATCAGTCACGCTAGTGCATTGAAAGAAAGCAATCACGCGAATGTGAGTGGGAGAAACCAACCACGTAGATGTGGAAGCAAGAACCCCAGTCATAGTCACGCAGGTGGTGCAAGAAAACTGATCATAGTCATGCGGGTGATGCAAGAAACTTAGTCAGGCAAATGCGAATGCAGCAAGAAACAAGCAGTCGCGTGGATGCAACGTGAGCAGAAGAAACCCAGTCACATACATGGACACAAATTATCTCATGTGTAATTTGAATGATACCTTTAAATAAATCAACGTGCATCTATCACTTAGGTTTACCTAGGAATAAAGTGGACAAAAAAAATAAAGCACAAAAATAAAATAAGACTGTAAGGTAAAATAAAAAGAATGGCCAAGGAGAGAAATAATAAAAGGTCTAATAGTTATAAAAGCATAAAGTAAGCAAATGGTCCAGGTTATATAACCATAAAGTAAATAAATGGTTCAAAGGTTTTATAAATAAAACCATAAAGTAAATGGTCCAATCAAAATAAAAGGAACTTAGTTTAGTGTACCAAAAATAAAACCCATAAGGTAAGAGTCATCATAACAAGGGTACACATACAATAAGAGTGCTAGGACCAAGTAAGATAAAGGACCATGAGTCAACCAAGGGGGTCACAATAAAACAACCCACATATCCACAAGATCAAAGTAAACCATATAAGGTGGACAAGCAACTTCTTTATAGGAGCAACAAGACTAGTAAACTTTTATGTATTTTATGTACATTGTTTTATGTATTTTATCGTCACTGTATAAGGGAAAGATCCAACTTGGATGGTACAATCCTTAGGTCCTCAATACTGCTCCTAAGGGTTAGGTGCTAGGGACATCGTCAAGGGTTGGCCAGTCCCTTGAGAAACAACCTAGCAAAAACCGATTAGGAGAGGGGGCACCACATATCATTATCTTCCATTCTTAAAGAATGGATTTCAGCCCTAGGCTGAGTTTCAGTCCCAGACTAAATCATGTTGATCAACCCCTGGACCCTGACCGGGTCTTCCATTCTCCCGAAGAATGGTTCTCAATACTAAGCTGAGCTTCAGTCCCAGACTGAAAGTTGATCAACTATCTGCAGGACTTACTTGGACATCGTGTCCCTAGTCCCAGACCAGAATATGCCTCCGCCTCTACCTGCACAATCTACTTGGACATCACATCCCTGGTCCCAGACCAAAATACCCTAGAGGCACATAGGGGCACTAGCCACATGCTAAGGGCTTTTCCATGGCATCAACCGGTCTGGTCCCAAACCAAGAACCCCAGGAGACTACTGGGGCCCTAGGGTACCATCTGCTGTTAGAGTTTGATTTGAGGGTACCATCTGCTGTTACAGTTTGATTTGAGGGTACCGTTTGCTATCTTGTGACTGCCATCTGCTGTGTGGACTATTCTAAGGGTGTCGCTGCTTGTTGATGTCTTTTATGAGGTTGTCATTTGTTGGTTAGGGCCTGTTTGAGGGCTGCATTTGGTCCCTTTGCCCAGCGCTGACTTGTTGAGGTTGCAGCCCACTGTTTAGGCCTGTCCTGTGGCTGTTGTTTGGTGTTTAAGGTCTGATTTGGGGTTGTGTTGACTTGTTGAGGCTGTCATCCACTGTTGAGACTGTTATGTGGCTGCCATCTGTTGTTTAAGGGATGCCCGAGGTCTGTTTTGAGGCAGCATTGTGTCTCCTGATCTAGCGTTGACTGGGAAAGGGATTGCTTGGGCTTGTACCAATTACTGGCTGCCTCGATTGATGTTTTGGGACTGTTCTTGGATGGGCCGTACCCTCAGTACAGCTGTTGTACCTTCTTCTGTACCTTTCTCTCTCTCTCTCTCTCTCTCTCAGGTATGTTCATACCCTTAGGTAAGGGTCAGTTTTGTTCCATTTGTTGACTTGCCTCATCTGAAAGTTAACTGAGTATAAAGAAGGTTCTCTACCCTAAACTAAATTATCAGATCTGATTTTATTTTGTTAATTAGATTTTATTATTACTGCTGCTGTCTTTGAGTTTATGATTTTTTATTCAGTAATACTTTTACTGTGTATTTCTACATTAGTTTAAATTTTTATTTAAAAATCCTAGCATTAACATTATTTCTGTTTGGCTTCATTTCATAACAGCAGAAAAATATAAGTAAAATAGCCCTAATAATTCCATAATTCATATTTTTAAATTAAAGTTTCATGCTAGAGTAATCAAATAAAATTTCTAGGTTTTATACTTAAGATGCCTGATTGATTTGCGTGGTTAAGTGGCTCAAATTTCATCTTAAGCAATTCTGGAAATTCATAACAGCAAACAAAATTAAATTCTAGAACTTTAGGGGCTTCTAGCATCTTGAAATCTTCAGTTTTTGTGGTTTAATTTTCTATTCTTTATCACCTACTGAATGTTGAAATTTTCTACATTTTCTTGCTTTAGTACATAACAGCAAACATATCTTAAAAACGAGTTAGCTTTACTGTTTGTTTGGTTGATATTGGGTTATGGTTTCATGTTTATTTAAGCACACCTATATTTGCTAAATGGTTCACTCTTAAAACTGGAAATTGCTCATGTGATTTCTCAGGAAAAACAACACAGAAAGCTGTGTTAATGAGGGAAAGAGGGTAGTCATTGGCCATAAGGGCTTTGGTGAGATGGGATCATCTTTCAGCATTCAATTGTTGGGGATCAGAAATATGGACCGCTCTAGAGATAAGGGTTTTTAGGACAGCGTAATTTTGAGCAGGGTGATAGTGGGAATGGGTGTGAAGATATCTATCAGTATAAATCTTTTTATGATAGAGTTGATGAGATAGGGATCAATGGGATCCATCGGGTTGACAAATAACTAAAACATCCAGAAAGGGAAAGAAGTTGTCTTGCTGGACTTCCATGGAAAGTGAATATGAATTGATTATGTCCCGTTTCTTTTCCATTTAATAGGAGTATCTGATCTCTATAAAACCATTAGCAGAATAATATCCAAATACATTACCAGAATCGGATTTATAGGTCTAGCACATTCACAGGACGTCATCAAGATTATTTTCTCCATATCAACTAATAACAAATTACAACCTAAATACATAAGGGTCTAGCACATTCACTGACCGTCATCAGGATATTTTGTCTTCTCAAATACATTTTTCCGTGCCTCCCTTACATCCCACGAGTCTCCAATGCTCGTGTTCCTGCCGGCAGATGTTGATGGGAATGATAATGGATCTTTATCCTTGGGATTGCCTCCTTTGGAAACTGATAGAGAGGATTTCTCAAGGTGCTTATCCAGTGCATCATTGATCCGCTTCCTATCAAAGGAATCACGTAAAGTTCCCAGCTCAGATTTTGAAACACCTGTTCTGCTGTCAGTTCCTTTACTCCGGTCCCTGTACATATCCACTGGATTTATGTTGCAGAAAAGCTTTGGTCCGTTAGAGAACTTATCACGTGCTAGCAAGAACTTCCTCAAGGATCAAAAGCATGTGTACTTAAGGATAAAGTTCATGCCTGTCAGTTCAGCCAACATAATTTCCAATTCCTAAATGAGATTAACTGGCTAGGGAGAGAGCCTGATTATATCATGATTCTGCCCCAGAATTATACTGCTTTATTCGAGTGCCCTCATCAAAACAACTGAATTGTTATAAAAACCTGTAAATCAGCCACAGGAAAAATTAAGCAAAACTATTTCAACAATTTATTCTTAGTATAAAAATACAGAAACAGTAAAGTGAGGTTCCACACATGTATTTAAAACAAACTAAATATGCACATCACATGTAGACTGTAACTGCACGGAACTAATAAGCTTAAATTTAGGTCCAGTGCCCTGAGTGTCCAACAGCAACAAATAGCATTTTATAAACCACATGTGAAAAAATGGAGTAAGGTTAGTTATAATCTCAACAACCTACTTTATAGAATTGAGCCAGTTTAGAATCCATCTATCTTCTGAAATTAAATAAACCAGAAATAAAAGAGCTCAAGTATGCAAGGTCTGTGCAAAATGTAATGCAAAGAATTCCAACCCCACAAAGGATTCGAAGCGTCAAACCCAACAAGAGATGCAAACAGAAAATATCGAAGGATACGAGATAGACTGAGAAAATAAAGTGTAAACTGAATATACCTAATACATGGAAGTCCAGTTACTCAGTAATAAAGAATATGGAGTTGTACATACAAGATGTACTCCTGCAATTCATTATTCTTTGAGTAAGATGTAAATCAGCTCACCTGCTACATTCTTATGTGAAATAAGCTACTTCAGCATTCAGACAAACGACAGGGAAGAAATAGCATCCTCTAACCACAGGAAAGAACACAAAAACACTGAAGCAAAGTCTTCAACTTACCCAAAACAATCTATTAGTAGAGTTCCTGCAATGAGATTATTGAGCACACTGAAATGGGCATTTTATATATCTATTAGGATGCAACAACTCTCATTTGAAGTTCTTTAGTAACATAACCAGCTGTGACAATTCAGCCTAACTGTCAACTGCACTCTTGCCTAACCCCGCTGCATCCAAACTACAAACCAACTGAGAGACAATACCTTGTTTCTCATCAATGGACTGTTTAAACATAAACAGTTACATTAAATAATCCTAAGGACCATTTCTCTACTTTAAAACAATAGCAAATTGGGATGTTGCCAAAGGAACTACACAGTGATTGATCTTTGATAACGGACATTCAGAAATGTTCCTTTGACAGGTATATTGATTGAAATAAACTTCTAATCAAATTTTCTTCATTTCACACAGCATTTGGTTAGAGTCGAACAAGATTTACTACATCCTAAGAATTTTAGTGGTCTATGGGTTTATTCCAAATAATCAAGGGCCATTTTGCTCATGTTAATATATGAACTTGATTAGTATAACATATTTTATAATAAACTAGTAGGCTTATTTTAACGTTTTGTTTTAACGTCCTTTCAGACCTACCTGGTCTATAGGATCTCCTCTTGTAATCAAATCGAAATAGATATTGAAAAGCAAATTTTATTATAATTTAACAGGACAAATTAAAATAAGTTTTAAAGGATCTTATCCTACTTCATATAGAATTATATTAGGCTGTTT
>LPNX010593877.1:277037-325411 GCA_001517045.1 Pseudotsuga menziesii | reverse complement strand
CGCATAACATGTGTTTTAGTTTTTTATTATTTAATTTTTAAAATTTTAAACTTCAAAATTTTCAAATTGACTCATCCCGAACAACAAGCTAAGATAAATTATCCAATGGCTCTATCGACCACGTACCCAATCACGTGGTACGGCGTACCAAAATCCACGCAAGTACCCTATTTTCATACATGAAGTACCCGGTACATGAGATTGGATTTGGGTACGGCTGGGTACGACTGGGGACGTACCATTGAAGTACCCAAGTACCCGGTACGTGTACCCGGTACTGGTACTGGTTCATGTACCCGACCCCAGTATGGGTACCCATGCAACACGGCTGTTTTGGGAAGGGTAAAGTCAATTACATGTGACTAACTTCTGCATAAATTAGACCACCGCTAAAACCTAAAATACATCTTGATGAGCTTTAAGATATTTACCTAACTTCCTGGTGAAATGACATCGAACATTTCTGATTCATTGCCATATCTATAAGTTTCAATTGGACAAAAAAATATATAACTTATTTTGTGCATCGTTGTTAACTGAATGATATGATGATTGTATGCAATCAAATGGACTGTTGTCTATATAGCATCGAGTACAAAAGCATGGGTCACGAGAATAGATGTGCCCATTTATAAGTAATAATTACTTACTGAGCTAATATAATAAAGCATCGTATTGTATTATTGTATAGTATCGAATATAAATTCAATCCGTTGGTTTGGGCTGTAGTTGAACGACAAGTTGGAGTATTTGCAACAATGATGACCCCTGTTAAAGCGGATGACCAAGTCTTTCTGAGGTGTGGGTCATGTTAATGCAGCAACACATTCTATGCTAGTGTAGAGAAGCTGTGAATAGTGACCACTCATGTTAATGAGGTCTCTGGATGAGACCAAGTGTAAGTTCTGAGTGACTACAGAACATATACCACTCAGTTGCAGCGTCGTAGCCAAGGACTTTTTGGTTGTAAAACTGACATTGCAAGAAGTTCGGCGCCCTCTTCAATCAAAAGGGGTTTTAACCAACTCAAAAAAGTATTAAATATATATTTGGGAAGTTGGTATACAACAATTACAAAAGTAATTGAAAAAACGAAAATTAAACCCAAATTTGGTTCACCTCTTTTTACAGAGCTTAACAGAAAAATTACAAAAGACTGCTCCCATTCAATTTATAGTGAATTGTTTCATTTATTAAATGGTAGAGGGCAGGGCAAAGCCACCCTAACTTCAAAAATGAAATTTCCTGAATCTGCCTTGATAATGACCGAGCAAAAAGATTGCTTTGCTGATTTCTTTGCAGCTTTGGAATGATTTATATCGAAGATTGTATTGAGATTAAGCTTGCCTTTACATATATTAAAAACTTGCAGGAAAGAGCTGAAATTTAGTCTGTTAGAAACAAAAAATATCCTTCAATCTAAAAACCTCCAGTGTGAACTGGCCCTAAATTCCCTATTTAGGCCTTAGAATTACAGATGCAGGCCCTTAAATCTATGTCAACGGTGTTAATGTTCAAAATATGAGTGAGTTTAGCGATGGTAGTGACATTAACTTAATACCGTGAATCAACCATGTTCCACTAAATAACCTCCAAGCACAGTAAAGGGTTTCAGGAGCAGAGTGAACGGTTTCCATGTATTTCTCATTGATAACACTGGAAGCAAAACAAACCTAAAACCAATAAAAATAGAACACGCAGAAAAGAGACAGCAATTAAAATGCCCTTCAGATGTCTCGAGAAGCCCCTTTTGGAGTTGTGATACAGACAGATACCCAAAACAAACAAAATTCAGTGTCAAACGGTTTTAGAGTTTGAAGGTACCTGAGCAGGTGCCGAAAATAATAACAGGGAGGAAATAAATGAAGCGCAACACAGATGGAAAGCTAAGTGAGGTGGTCTTGTAGGCTTCTTGCTCCCTCCCTTCCCTCTCACTTTTCACAGCTGCAGCTATCATCAAAGGGTTTTCTCGCATCATACACAAATATTTATAAGATTTTTCAATTCGTTCTCTTTTTCCTTTTTGCCACACCGAGGCAGTTTACAAGGCATTAACCACATAACGCGATTACCCCCATTATCTATCGGTACAAAACTTAAAATCTTTATTCAAAGTTTACACCATTTGGATCTTAACGGAGAGTAACATGCTGAGTTACCTATCTTTAATTAAAATTTACACCAAGGGGGTGGTGGTGCTAACATGCTGAGTTACCTATCTTTAATTAAAATTTACAGCAAGGAGGTGGTGGTGCTAACATGCTGAGTTACTTATTTTTAATTAAAATTTACATAATTGGATCTCAATAGAGAGTAAGAGAGTGGTGTTGAATTTTTTGAATTTTTTTTAAGAGAGTACGGCATGAGTGGGTCTAATGGTTAAGAACATGTGTTTCATCTTAGGAGGTCATAGGTTCAAATCCAGAGGAGGGTAGTGTGTACACCTCTCTAGACTTTAGAGGGAGTCCATTGTCCCACAAACAAGGGGGTGTAGACTTGCAGTTAGTATCTCGCTTGGCGCTTGGCGGTGACCTTAAAAATAGATTATTATTATTATTATTATTTATTCATTAAAACATGTTGTGTAGATGTTGATGTGTAACAATAATGTCAAATACATTTTCTTAGAATATTTTTTATAGTTTTTATAACTATAGAAAATCTTCTTATCTCTTCTCTTTCCATTATTAAAGTGGATATGTATATTACATTAATGTGGAGTTGGTATTCATTTTCTTAGAATATTTTTTATAGTTTTTATAACTATAGAAAATCTTCTTATCTTTTCTCTTTCCATTATTAAAGTGGATATGTATATTACATTAATGTGGAGTTGGTATTTTATGCTCTGTCTCCTTTCCTTTTTTTAATTATAATGTATATTTAAATTGTAAAAACAACGCCCCCATTAAAATCTTGCTAATTTGAAAGCTATTTTTACTATGTAAGTCTTTAATTTGATAAGATAGCATTCTTTCTCGTTTATTTTAAGATGCAAAGAGATAGGTATATTCGATGATGATGATGATGATGATGATGATGATGATGATGGTGGTGGTGATGGTGATGGTGATGATCTCGCACACACAAACCACCCAAATGAGAATAGGAAATGTCAAGCAAGCAAGCATAATCAACCCACAACCAATCAATCAGGATGGATAGAGTAGTTGAAAGAGCATCCAAGAAGGAACGCATAATAGAGATCCTTGGCCAAATAGAGGAAGTCATTACAAGTTTTAAATACTAGGAAAATTCCTCGTGAATTGATGTCAGCTTTATTATTTCAAATTAACTAGTTGAACACAAATTGAATTCAAACCTTAGGGTTGGATGGGATTCCTCACTTTGTCAAGTGAGCAACTTGCCTCTTTTCGGACTAAAATTAACAAACCAAATAAAGACCTCCTGAGGCAATATGGACTTCTTTCTTTTTATTTCCATGTGCACACAGCCTCAACATGAGCCTTGTCCACATAAAGTATCTTAGGGCCTAGGTGGTAATAAGGTTCTAAAATGGTGAATCGGGTGTTTGGTGTGGTTGTATGCCTGTGTGATCTGCAACAGTGGGTTTTTTAAGGAGTCTCAACCCTAAACAACTCAAGATGACCTTTACTAAACATGGCGCAAGCCTATCTCTTGCAATTCAGTATTCAAGCCAATTTTTTATCATAGTGTACTTACCTGTCAAAAAAAAGCAAACCCTAGCATATCCCCTCAACCAAAGATCAAATCCAAAGTACTTATCACCAGAAACACCTCATGAAATTTGCTAAAAGAGACCAAAGTAAATATTTTGTCATTGAGTGCCAACCAAGAGAAGAGTATCACCTTTGGTGGTGCCTCTAGCTTCTAAATCCTAATAGTGGGGGCGCTACCTTATATGGATCCTCGAGTTGAGATAAGGATAGTGGTATTTTGGTGTTTATATGTTGTCATGGACCAATCCTCATAAATAATGTGTGATAATATGGATAGATATTTAGAGTCATAGAAGTTATTACAAGATGCCACAAAAGAGGGATATGGCATAAGAATCATGGTATGTTAAGGTCGACATGTTGTGGTGGATTGATCCTCACAACAAATTTGGGATAGGAGGAATGGAGATTTTATGGTCGTAAAATCTATCTTGAGAAGCCATAGGATAAGCATATGCGATTGTTGTTATTCTTGTTTGTATTCACATACATGGAGGCTACATATCGGAGGGTAAGGAAGATTAGCAAGCAAGCATAAGCACCCTCACATATGTGTTAAGATTACTAATGGTCTTATAGAGAGGGCTAAGTTTAACATTTTGTGGAGAAGGTAGCCCCGTGGAGGCCATTGAAAAAATAGCTTGCTTAATAAGTACATAGTTTACTTAAAATAGTCATGGACTAAATATAAGGTAAAGGTAAATGTAGGATCATGTCCATTGCTAGGGTTTCCCTGGCCATTACTCTACTAATTTATACACCTAAATGATACAGATTTGTAACTCACTCATGCTTGTTGCTTTCACCGTTATCGTAATCAAGGGATTAAGAAAATTATTTTGTTTTTATCATCGAAAAGATGGAAAGAAGATTTCATAAATATTTATGGTTTTGATTAGTTAACAAGTTCAAAAAATATGGCAAAGTGACATTGGTTAGGTTGGGTAGGAGAAGAAAATTGGAGAGGAGTGGCATTTCTTAGTTGGGATAAGAAAATTGGAGAGTAGAGCCAAACATATCTTGGATTTTTTTGGCTATCTGGTGAAAATTGAAGATGAGAAGGGATTCAATGGCTAGGAAATGGAAATGGCTTAGAAGAGGTGAAGCTAAAATACCAATTAATAAGTGCAAAAAATAAAATAGATGCCATGCATTTTCTCGCTTGTAGGTGGGTTTTTTGTTGCTTACTAAAGATTCAAATAAAAACCAGTCAAGCCATATGAGGAGGGAGTAGGGTTTTTAGAGACAACAATTAAAATGCCATTGAGATATCTAGAGAAGCCCTTCTTTGAGTTGTGATACATGCAAATACACAAAAGAAATACAATTCAGTGTAAAATGGTTTTAGAGCTTGAAGGTACCTAAGCATGTGCTAAAAATAATCACAGGGAGGAAATAAATGAAGTGCAACATAAATGGAAAGCTAAGTGAGGTGGTATTGTAGGCTTTTTCTCTCTCCTCTCCCTCTCACTTTTCATTGCTATAGCTATCATCAAAGGGTTTTTTTGCATTGTACACAAATATTTATAAGATTTTTCAATTCATTCTATTTTTTCTGGCAACACCAAGGCAATTTACAAGGCATTGACCACATAAGGCGATTACCCCATTATGTATCGGTACAAATCTTAAATATTTACTCAAAGTTTACCCCATTTGGATCTTAACTGGGAGTATTAGGGACTAGTGTTTCTTAGTAACATGTTGAGTTACATGTCTTTAATTAAAATTTACACTATTGGATCTTATTGGAGAGTAGGGGAGTGGTGTTTCTTAATAACATGCTATGATGAATTTTTTGGTTAGTTTGATCCTTTAATTATTTATTCATTAGAACATGTTGTGTAGGTGTTTGTGTGAAACAACAATGTAAAATTCCCTTTCTTATAATATTTTTTATAGTTTTTACAACTATAGAATCGCTTCTTACCTCTCCTCTTTCCACTATTAAAGTGGATATGTATATTACATTAATGTGGAGTTGGTGTCTTATGCTCTCTCCTCTCCTCTTTACGTTATTAAAATGTATATTTAAATTGTAAAAACATTACCCCCATTAAATTCCTCTTAATTTGAAAGTTAATTTTACTATGTAAGTCTTTAATTTGATAAGATATCATCCCTCCATGTGTTGTTTTACTATGTAAGTCTTTAATTTGATAAGATATCATCCCTCCATGTGTTGTTTCAAGATGCGAAGAGATAGGTATATTCGATTATTAGTATTAGTATTATTATTATCATCATTACCATCTCTCACACACAAGCCACCCAAAGGAGAGTAGGGAATTGTCAAGCAGGTAATCAAAATCACCCCACGACCAATCAATCGTTATCTTAGTAGTGGGGTCACTACCTTATATGGATCCTCGAGTTGGGATAAGAATAATGGTATATTGGTGTTTATATGTTGTCATGGACCAATTCTCATAAATAATGTGTGATAAGATGGATAGGCATTTGGAGTCATAGAAGTTATTCCAAGATGGCACAAGAGAGGGATATGGCATAAGGATCGTGGTATATTGGGGCAGACTTGTTGTACTAGACCAATCCTCACAATAAATTTGGGACAGGAGGAATGGAGATTTTATGGTTGTAAAAGCTATCTCGAAAAGCCACAAGATTAACATATATGGCTATTGTTATTCTTGTTTGTATTCACATACATGGAGGCTACATAGAGGAGGGTGAGGAAGATTAGAAAGCAAGCATAAAACCCCTCACATATGTGCTAAGATTACAAATGGTCTTATAAAGCAATCTAAGTTTAACATTTTGTGGAGAAGGTGGCCTCGTGGAGGCTAATGAAAAATTATGTTGCCTAACAAGTACATAGTTTACTTTAAAAAGTCATGGACTAAATAGAAGGTAAAGGTAAGTGTAGGCTCATTTCCATTGCTAGGGTTTCCCTAGCCACTGATCTACTAATCTTCACACCCAAATGATACAGATCTGCAACTCACCCATGCTTGTTTCCTGCAAAATTGTCAGAATCAAGGGATTGAGGAAACTATTTTGTTTTTATCGGCGAAACTATGGGAAGAATCTTTCACAAATATAGTTTTGCTTAGTAAACAAGTTATAAAAAATTAAATCTATGACAAATCGACAATGTTAGGTTGGGTAGGAGAAGAAAATTGGGGATCATGAGCAACATTTCTTGGTTGGGATAAGAAAATTGAAGAGTAGAGCCAAATGAATTTTGGATTTTTTTGGATATCTGGCGAAAATGGAAGATGAAAAAATATGAGAAGGGATTCGATGGGTGGGAAATGGCGAAGGATTAGAAGAGGTGAAGCTACAATACCAATTAATTAGTGTAGAAAAAATAGATGCCATGCATTTTTCATGCTTGTAGGTTGGTTTTTGGTTGATTATTAAAGATCCAAATAAAAATCATTCAAGTCATATGAGGAGGGAGTAGAGCAGTAGATGCAAAAGACAGTCATGTCACGAAGGTAGCCCTTGTTGCATTGAGTGCATGAAAAAGCGAGATTATCATGAAGGTATCATATTTTTTAATGGTGTTTCATATCAAAGAATATTTTTCAGAGTGAAAAATATCACTTGAAAATGCGTCATTTCGGAGTTGGAAAGCACCATGGCCCTTGACGTTGAGCTAAAATGCATTTTTCAACCATCTTGGTTAGCAATGTTTTAGTTGCGTGTATTCAAGGGATTTGGCAAAAGATAGTGAATGTAATATTTAAAACGAATTTGATTAGGCACAAATTCTAGAATGTGGTATTTAAATAAAGCTAACTTGGTGACGAGATGCATGGATGGAGAACAATTTGGTCAATTGCTCTCTAGATCTCTTTGAAGGGATGAATATTTGGATGAGTTTGTGTTTTGACACGTAATCAAATTCCTTCAGTGGGAAAAAGGGACTTGGTGGCTTTAAGGTCCAAGTCTTTTAATTAGGGTTTAGACTTACAACTTTTCCAAGGAGCAAGACTAGTGTACAAAGGAGAGAAAGTGAATATGGCAAGATCATCGGTGATGTGTGATGGACTGTTGGTGTTAAAGGTCAAATGTCACTTGATGGGGATATCTTTGTGTGGAAGAAGGACACATTAGATTTTGAATTAAGTGCTCACGATATAATGGTCATGTGACCTTATAAGGGCAATTGATATAACATGCCTAGATCTAGGTGGTTTTATGTCCTTGGTGCTCATTGGTAAGGTTGTCCATAGAACTCATTTGCATAATAGGTTAATGAAAAATATTATTGTTTTTCCATTGATGGTTTCAAGTTATGAGAACTTGGGAAAGGGTTTTCAGTTTTCGACAACAAGCTTCCCTATTTTTGTAGTTGCAGTTTATTTGTCGAAGTCAACTCCATATGTATCAAGTAATAGCAAAGTTGGTCCTTGGATTTGGTTGGAACTCAAAAGGGATCAAAAGAGTTGGGAGGAAGAAAATTTAGAGTTAAAAGAGAGTACAATAAAAATACATCCAAAGAAGCATGTAAAGTAAAGGAAAATTCTAGTGAAGTTAGTCTAGAGTGACAATGTCAAGTTGCAAAAGGTTATGGATTTAACTTCCTCAATTTTAGTTCGAAAGTTTGTTGGAAAAAAATGGGTGAAGGAGCTCTTAGTGACTAGGTAATAGAAAATTGGGGTTTTGTATCAGGTTGCAAGCCCACATTATATATCCTTTCATGTGGCTACATGGGCTTTCAACTAAGGACAAAGGAAGAAGAATGTTTTTTCTTCTAAGTTTTGGAGATGGGGGGTTGCATCTTTGGTTTTAAAATTTTGGTCACCTTTTTTTTAATGGAAGATATGAAAAGGTGGAAGACCTTGCAAGGCTCCCACTTCAATTCTAATCATTGGAAGCTTTAAAAAAGACTAGGAGTTCTTCTGGGCTTTTCTACGAAACAAATATGGGGTTTATAAGATTCGAGAAGATGTTTGTGGCTCATTTTCTTGTTAAGCCCTAAATGTTGGGCACAATTCACCCTACAGTGTGGCACTTTACCCCCTATATGGTGGTGTATTACATATTATTGATGTAGGATTGGGTCTATTAGTTGTTATTGTACACCTTTGTCTCCTATATATAGGAAGGAGATATTTTCATTTGAGTAAGCATTGCATATTATCTTGTCTTGGGTACACAATACATTGTGTAAGGAGGTTCCTCCCTCAAAGAGGATTGATATTTATCTATGTTCTTCATTATTAAGGCATGGATTACTCTCTTATTTTCTATGCCTACTCTTTTTATGCTATTTCTTGGACTTGGTTACATAACATTTGGTATCAGAGCTCTTTCATTGGGACTGGCTTCTGCAAAACAAGTCATCTTCGAATTTTTGCTGTAAATTTTTTTCTACAAAGATTCATAGATCAAATTTAAAAACAACTTCTAAAACAAGTCGACATATCTACAGTCCGAAATTCAGATCCTGGTTCATTATAGTTTCAAAGACAATTTTGGAGGAATATAGCGTTTTTTACTAAGTCCAAAACCTAGTCTAAAACAAGTGTTATAGGCAAAAGGGTCACATCTGAGGCATACGGGATCTAAATTGAGTGAGACCAGTTACATATGAAAGAAGATGGACCAAGATATATGTGGTATAATTTTTAGCTGCATAAATGGAATATTGGACACATGGAATACCGTACAAGTTAGATCTTCTGGATAGTCCAAAAATAAGAAGTTTTGGGAGATTTGCAATAACTTTTTATTAGCACATCCAAATTAGGTCAAACCTGCAACATCGAAAATTGGACACATAAGGATACAAAACAACGAATTTTTAGACCCATAGGAGCTAAAATTTAAATTTTACCCCAGTTTCAAGCCAACATAAAACAACCTTCCAATCGGGGTTTAAAAAAAGGTGTTCTAGGGAAAATTGTTACATCTGTCGCATCTGATATCCAAATTGAGTGAGACCCATTGCATCAAAATGAAGACTGACTATAGTATATGTGGTATATGTCTTAGAGTTAAATTCAAAATATTGGACACTTGCAACACCGTACAAGTTTTCTCTTCTAGATATGCAACAAATAAGAAGTGTTGGGAGAATTGCAATATAGTTTTATTGGAGCATCCAAATTAGGCCATACCTGCAGCATCAGAAAGAGGAGACATCAAGCCACCAAAAGCCGAAGTTGCAAACCCAGAGGAGTTAAAAATTTAAATTTATCTCAGCCCAAGTCAGCCATAAAACAATCTTCCAAACAATGTTGAAGAAGGAAACTCTATAGTTCAAGCAGTGGTAGATCGCATAGAGCACCAGCAAGCAGTCTCCAAATACTGAAGATGTCCACAAACAGGATGAAACAACATGTAGATCAACATCGTAGTCAAAGGATTTTTGAAGAAGGAAAAATCATATAAGAACTTGAACAAACGGTTGAAACAAGTACCAAACAACTATGAAATCAAGTTATTATTGAGTACCTCGTCAAGTGGAAGAACTTACCAACTGCAAATTCGACATGGGAAGATGATGCCTTCATACAGATGCATCCACAACTACCCAAGCATTGAGGACAACGCTTGACTGAAGGGGAGGGGCATGTTAAGCCCTAAATGTTGGCCATAGTTCTCCCTACAGTGTGGCACTTTAGCCCCTATATGGTGGTGTATTACATATTATTGATGTAGGAATGGGTCTATTACTGGGTCTGTTAATTGTTATTGTACACCTTTGTCTCCTATATATAGGAAGGATATATTTTCATTTGAGTAAGCATTCTATATTATCTTGTCTTGGATACACAGTACATTGTGTAAGGAGGTTCCTCCCTCGAATATGATTGACATTTATCTTTGTTCTTCATTAGTAAGGTGTGGATTACTCTTTTTTTTTCTATCTCTGCTCTATTTATGCTATTTCTGGGACTTGGTTGCATAACAGATCTATCGCGTTTGACTTGAGGAAAGGTTTGGCCCTGGAAACCACTTTACAGTGTTGAAATATGTCTTTCAATCAATTGCTTAACTACCATGGGGTGTCATTTAGATGTTCTCGGTGCCATGAGTATGGGTATTTAGTGTGAGACTATCAATTACCTTCCCATAATAAAGCAAAGGAGGGGAATCTTGGTAAGGTGGTCATTATGGACAAGGTAGTTATTCATGTTGGTGAAGGATTAAAAACATATCCTTCATTAATAGGTGCCAAATTGGATCATAAGGAAGTGTTAAAGGCCAATGAAATAAAAAAGTTTGTGGCTATGGGAAAGGTTGAAATTGGAGAAAAATACACAAAGGAGAAGGGAACCCTTGCAAAATCAGCATCTCCACTTCTAGTCCTTAAGCATGCAAAAGGTATGTCTTTAGAAGACTTGGATCCTTTAAACAATATATCCCTTTCAAAGGAGGGTTCAAGATTTTTGGATTATTCTTTGTTGAAATATTTCTTATCTCAGGGATTCCAGTATGGGGGATGTAGGAATTGTACTAGTCTATAAGGAGGTGGGCACAAAACATAGTGGGGAAGGGCATAAATCCCTAATTTTCAAAATTTTGTTTCTAGACTAGAGCAATCCTCTAATATGAATGAAGCCAAGGAATGTAATGATAGATACTTTTTTAGCCCAGGAAAGGAGAGGATGAGTGCTTTGGAAGGGGAAGTCTTAGGAGTGCCAGTATCCTTGGATGGGAAAGGGAAGAAAGGAGTTTTCGGAGGGAGAAAGTCCCATATAAGCCTATATCATGAAAAATACAATCTTGAAGTTCAAATGGTTAAACAACTCTATATTCAAGGGGCACTTTAAGAATGCCAAATCCATGCATCTTGTTCTAAATGATTTGCATGTCACCAAATTGTAGGGAGTTGGGTCATCCTTCTAAAACACAATCCCTAGGAAGTTGTACATAATTCTTATATTCCTTTATTACAAGAATCCATTGGGGTTTGGGGAAAAAATATGTGGGGATTTGAAGAAATTTCTTAATGGGCGATAATTTGTCTTCATATATACTTGAGAAAAATATGGAAGTTTAATTTTGGGGTGGGGATCTCGCTCTTATGCCATTGGTTTAGGTTTAGGAAAGATGCTCTACTCACAGGAGCTGGGGATGGAAATGTTGGTCATCAATATTTATGGTCCTTATATGGATAGGGTGTTTTTCTCAAACAAATTTGTTTAATTTTAACCTACTTGGACATAATCATGTCATTGTAGGAGGTGATATGAATTTCTTAATTGGGTATTTAAAGGTATGGAAAGAAAATGCTTTGGAAGGTCATCTCTTAAACTAGTTTGTACATAATATTAAGGATCTTGGGCTAAATGATGTGGCACCAATAAAGTTCAAATCGACTTGAAAAAACAAAGAGTAGGTATGGAAAAATTTTATAAAAGGTTGGACAAGTTCTTGTTTTAGAAGGATTTATGAGTAATTTATGGAGGATAACGCAATGGGTGGGGACTGGGAGTTAGAACAATTTCCTATCTTTATAGAAATCATGGGAATAGAGGAAAAACCTATTGGCCCTTTTAATTAAATCCCTATTGGTTGGAGGACCCTGCCTTTATATAGTTGTTAAAGATCATTGGGTTCCTTTTAATGGGGACTTGGGAGATTCCATAACAATTTAATTTGAATCAATTTTAAAGAATGTAAATAGAGCAACTTCCAAGTGAGCATATGAAAAAATAATCAATAAAGAAAAGGAGTTAAACTGGTTGGAGGAAATTATGGAATAGGTCCTATTCAATGATCTACGGAAAAAGAAAAATGAAAAACAAATATTGGAGCTAGAGAAAAGGAAGAGAATATTGTTAAATAACAAGGAAGCTTCATGAAGGATGAAAAGTATATTTTTAGGGCTAGAGAAGGGAGATGGAAACAAACACAAAAATTCAAAAGTTCACAAATCCTGGGAAAAATGTTAATACTATATGGGTTGAAGGAGATTGAATCTCAAGCATTAAGGATATCAAAAGTGCAGAGGTAGGTTATTTCAAAGATATTTTCTAAGAGAAAAGCAAAGCAACTTTAGCAAAGATAGTAAAAATATTTTATTTCTTCCCTAGATTTGTTATTGAAGAAGAAAATTTAGACTTGATGGCAAAAGTGTCCAAAAGCAAACCGCGTGAGGTTTTTTCTTCTTTCCCAAAAGATAAAAGTCTTGGGATCCTTGGGTGGCCTTGTGGAAAAATTTTATGGCCTTTGATGACCGTCTTGAGGAGGACTTGAATCTTGATAAGAGTCATATAAGAATCAAAGTGTATGGCAGAGATTTCACAACTTTCAACACAACCTTTGTATCTTTAATACCCAAACAAGATTACCCATTTGGTTTTGAAAGATTACAGGCTAATATCACACTATACTCTATTTACAAAATCATTTCAAAGATCATAGTTAGAAAGTTGAAGAATATCCAAATATATTTCTTTATAACAATTTAGATTTATCGTGGGGGAAGCAAATACATGAGGCTATAGGGGTGGCCCAAAAAACATTCCATATAACAAAGGTTAAGAAGTTACCTGCAATTGCTTTAAAAGTAGACCTCTCAAAAGCTTATGACACAGTGAGTTGGTTATATTTGAGAATGATGTTATTTCATTTGGGTTTCACATTAATTTTTGTAAACAAAGTGATGATTACCTCCATCTCCTTCATCATATCGGTGAACAATTATACTTGAGAGCCTTTCAGACCTTGCAAGGGGTTGAGATAGAATGTCCTCCTTCCTCATTGTTTTTCCTAATAGTGGTTGAAGAATTGAGTAGGGCAATGCCAACAACAAAGAAATCAAGGGCTTTACACGAGATTAGAATGGTTAGTGACTTTTTACTACCCATCTATTATTTGTTAATGACATACTGCTCTTATGTAATGGTTATAGAAGGGATGCTTCAAATATTAAAGAGATTTTGGAGTTGTATTGCAAGGCAACATGGATGATGATAAACTTGGGAATCTCCACTATATTTTTCATGGGAATAATGAGGGGATTGAGGGGAATATTTTATAGCTTGTGCCTTTCAAGGCAATTGATATGCAAAGAGGGATCAAGTATTTAGGGTTTTAGCCCCCGAATGTGGGTGACACGGAGGATAGGACAGTCAGGGATGATGAGGCCATAGCTATGGATTTGGATGCGGCTCAAGATGGTGTGGAGGAGGATCAGGATGGGTTGGACAGAGACGTTGTACAGGATGGTGCATATTTGGACGTGGCTCAGAATGACGAGGGTGTGGCCGTGACGGTGGCTCAGAATGACAAGGATGACGAGGATGTTGATATGAATGTGGTTTCAGATGACATGGCCAGCCAGATGGACGATGACTAGCAACATGCAAACAGGCCCCCTCATGGGCCCGACACCTCTCCGGTCCACGACCCAAATGACGATTTTGGTGCTGGCTACCGGCAAGCGGACAAATTAGACGATGACGCCAGAACCTACAGCAATGCCGACAGTCCCAGTTCCCTCGACAATTAAGGTCAAGCAGGCTAGGTACAGAGCCATTAAGGCTTGCATGGATGTTTTTTGGGTTGGGCGCATTATGGCTCCGCCCCTGTCTCTGGCTCTCCATTTCATTCTTTTCGCCTACAACACACATAGCATTCCCCGTCTATTCAACCCTGCCTCACCAAAACCTCCCCTGCGGCCTGTATCAATCACACACTACTCTGCAGACTGTTTTAACCACGAGCTCCCCTATTGCAATACCCGTTTGCTCTGTTCTCCTATCACCTATTTTAGTCACACACTCTCTATGAACCATATGCCGCTGAGACGAAGAGTGCCTCCCAGAGGCAGGAGAAGACCTCCCAAAGGAGAAAGAGGGCGCGGTAGAGCTGGTGACCTGGAGGAACCACCCTTCTACCCAAATGCCAACAATAGGGAATTTGAGGCCGAGTTTTTGGCCGCGCTAAGATCCCTCGTCAAATATTGGGAAGACGAACTCTCAGGTGCCACTTCTACAGCCACCTGCACCACCACCCACAAAGAAAATTANCGCCCCCCCTACCACCTCCTGATCCTCCTCTTCTCCCCACTCCTCCCCCTCCTCCTCCCCATGGCCAAAGCACTCTCACGGCTCCTCAACGGCAGTTTGTAAGGAAGAAAGGGCTTGCCACCAAAAAGACGTAACCATAGCCCATCAAGCAACCAACACCGGACTCTAGCAGCTCCACGAATAGCGACTCCACAAGCGACAGCAAGAAACCTGAGTAGGAGCGGGAGCAGGGCACGCAGTAGGTACTCCAATGGGGCACTGACTACTATTGCCCAATCACCGAGGTGCCATATGAGCCACTCTGACGCTAGGTGTTTTGCTCCTCCAACTGTCCAGAATCCACGGTTTTTACGTTTTTGCTGTTCAGTAACTGACATCTGTCTAGTCTTAGTTTGTCTCGTTTTCAAATACTCTGTTATGTATTTTGAAATTATCTCCTTTTCAAATACTTTGTTCCGTATTTTTGAACTGTCTAAGATCTGTTTTCCCCTCTATGGGGAGGACCAATTTTTGATACTCTTAGATCGCCTAGTTTGGCTTGGTTTTGTGTTCTTGCAACACACAGACTTGTACCATTACTTGTATTTTATCTTCACTTAATAGATTAGACCTGAACTTACCAAAAAAATTTTTTAGGGTTTTATATAAAACCAAATGACTATACAAAATTTGACTGGGTGAGGATGGCATTCAAGGTCAAGAAAAAAATAAAATTGTAGTGCACTAAGTGGATCTCTAGTGGAGGTAGGTTGTAATTGATTAAATATGTTTGGAGGCAATCCCAATCTATTAAGTGATCCTAACATTCACTCCTAATGGAGTTTTGGAAAAAAATAATTAAACTTAGTTTCAAATTTCTACAAGTGGATGCCCATGAGAAAAACAATTATACATGGGTTTCCTGGAAGGGTATAACAATACCTAAAGACTCTAGGGGCAGGGGGATAAAAAATACACATTGTTTACAAAAAGACTTAGATGCAAAGTGTGCATGGAGATTGATAGTTGGAGAGGGTTCATTGTTGGAAAATGTAAGATAGTAATATATTGCATCACAATTAGTGGAGGTGTGGGTCAAATCTATAAGGAAATCTTATTCAAATGCTTCAGTTGTTTACGAGGCATTAATGTTGGTCTTTTCTATCATGGGAAAATGGTTGGTGTGGAAAGTTGGTGCTAGAACTCATACGAGTGTTGTGAAAGATCCATGGATGGGATGTGAAGGAAACTATTAGTTACAGAGAAATATGGTGGAAGTTCTCAGAGATAAAGACATTATTTCCTTAAATTATGTAGTGTATAGTACACATACCATTATTTCCCCCTTATCTTCTCAAATTTTGGAGTTTAAGGATGAAGAAAGGCAAATTTTGAAAAAATGTTTTTACTCTTTAAAGATAAGCCATGTTAACATAAAAAGGAGGAGAATGAACTAGTGTGGTCTAGGAACCCTATAAGGGAATATACTATGAAATTAGGATATAAATCCTTAAGGGAGGAAGAATGGTTTTAGGAACTAGGATGGCAGTTCAAATAAGTGTGGAAATTCAAGAATGTTCATATCGTTGTCTCTTAATCAAAAAGTTCCTACATGGGAATTTGTGTAGAAAAATGAGTTGGAGAGGCCTAGGTAGGCGACCTTTATGCAAAGTTTCAAATTAAAATATTACTCACTTGTTGATATTTTTCTCATATACATTAATGGTATGGAGGGAATTGAAGTTTCATATTGGCTTAATAAATACCCAAGGAAAGGAAATTGTGGTCCACTCTCTTAAATTTTGGTGTGAATCACCCAAAACAAAATCTTTCACTTCCTTGCCTATTATTACAACATGGGGGATTTGGATAGCAAGGAATGCTAGTTTATTTGAATATAAGTTTCTTCCTCCTTAAGTCCATGCATCACAAAATTTGACAATTCTCAAAAGCTTTAATCAATTGTAGACTTACAAACAATCAAGAGTTATAAGAGATGAAGTGGTTGATAAAACAAGTGGATGAGCATACTTTGATGGTGTTCCCTAGGGCCATCCTTCTAAGGGAGGAGTTGGAGGTATTCAAAGCTAGACATGGAGGGAGCTCAAATAATAGGGCAAAATTACTTGCTCTAAAACTAGTTTTGAGGTTGACTGTGGGAAAAGGTATACATAAGATTAAGGTGATAGGGGATTCAAAAAATATGATAGATTGTATGTTTGACATAGCCACGTTTAGAAGCTTTCATTCAAGACTGATTTTTAATGGCATAAAGTTAATACAAAACGTTCTCTCCTCTATTTCCTTTCATCATACATATATAAAGAAAAAAATATTGTTATTGATGCTTAAGGAAAAAAATATTGTTATTGATGCTTTATCCAAATCAAGTGTGGAGATGGATGCATAAACATAACAATATATATGGGACCACTAAGAAGGAGTTCTTAGAGAATATGATCATAGCCTTTTATAGGATGTCAATATTTTTTGGTTGATATGAAGTCTTTGTCTTTGTACTCGTAGTAATTAAATCATGTCGTCCAAATAGAGTGATCAACGGTTTTATTGATTTTATTTTTGATGTAGTGTTTATATAAAATCACATTTTCAAGTGATAACTTCTATGCAAAGCGACATGATAAAACTCTAAAATGAATGATGTTAATAATTTGATACTTACAAATGGACGAGTTAAGTGGGTAGGATAGGTAGATATTGGAATCATTTTCCCGGAATCAACATAGGAGATTTTTTGAATGCCTTTTGACATTTGCAAAATGTAATTTAATTTTCTATATTAATGAGATTACAATTTTTTTTTTAAATTTAATTATTATTTTCGTTTATTTTTTATAAGTTAAGTACGTAGTCACATTTGAATTTTGAACTTCATTTTTTTTCTTATGTTCAAAAAAACAAAGTAACAAATAGAAGAAAGAGTATGTATATGAGTATTTCATTCCAAATTAACAATATTTTGAAATAATGATGGTTAATAAAGCACTACATACTAAAAGCTTTCTTAATATAGAAGCTAACTTTAGGGTATAAGTTTTTAAGTTTATATGATATCATCCACCTTTAATTCAATATTCAATTTGCTTAATGATAATTTTGTTGTCCCTCCTCCTTTCTCACCATTGTCATTTTTAAGATCCATTTTGAATTACAAATTTACCTTAAAACAAAATGAGATATTTATTATTAAAGATTTTATATCACACAATCCTAACAAATGAAGGAGGTGGCTTTGAATTTGATCATTTAAAACGTATAATAATATAATTTCATGGTTATTTTGGAAATGATTAAATTGATGTATATGACCATTTTATTTATGGGAGGGTCTAATCTAAGCTTTAGACGATTTGCACCCAAAATCAAGCAGTTTTTCCAGTCAAAATCCAACTGAATTTATTGAAATGACAGTTTTGGGTTGTTGAAAGTGCATAATTGAGGTACCCTAAGGGTAATCGAGGTCGTTGAATCGATTCCTTCAATCAAAATTGCAATCCCAACAACCCAAATCACAATTTCAACAATTTCTCCATCCCCCGATTTCGACAAAAATCATCAAAGAAGATGCAAATCGTCTAGAGTTTAGCCCACTCCTTTATGGAAGAAGGTATCTCTTTCATACACCAATTTGACTACTCGATATGTTGAAGTGTACATACCCTTCCTCTTAAAGTAACTCAAGTTATATTCTCAAAAATATTTTATAATGATAATCTTTACTTAGTTTTGAAATCATTAATTCAACAAAATACTCTTACACGTTGACTACATAAATCTTTGTATTTGTTCAATTTAACTTAGTCACTAGGTTGTTCAACAAAATTATTATTATTATTATTAATTTATTTAAGAACTTTTACTTTTTAAGCAAAGACGAGAGAGTGCCCAATTTGTTTTTCCAATGAAAAGGTTCATTAACATATAACACTATCTGGTGTGGAAGGCGGGAGGGGGGGTTCTTTTTACCCTGCTAGAAATATTGTATGCAATTTGATTGGGTATTGGAACAAATAACCAAGCAGAGAGAATGGCCTTGTTCTTAGGTTTGAAGCTGTCAGTGGAAGTCGATGTTCGCTCCTTAATTAGGATTAGGGACTCTTATATTATGATATCTCAATCCATTCAAGGAAAAGACATCTCAGATCAAATTGTCGACTGTCTTCATAAGAGGATTTTAAACACTTATTCTCTTTTTGGATCCCTTAGATTTTATCATGTGCTTCGTGAACTAAATCATCGGGAGAATGAACTGGCTAATAATGCCTCCCATATCCCTAAAGGAGGTTATAAGGATAATGAGGGAAATTTGAACTTTATCAACATTCCTTTACTATGTTTTTTTCATCCTTTGTCCATTGGGAAAGTAGGTGGAATTTAAATTGTAAGCTTTTAAGTATGGACAAGTGGCCCTTGTTAGACAATGCAGTGGGTGGCCCGTATCTTTTGGTTGTCAATTCATTTATGTTTCTTCATTATACCCTTCTCTGCTCCGTTTCGAGTTTGATTTTGCATGTGTTTTGCATTGTATGTGCTGGTTGGGATTCAAAGTCTAGATATTCGTGGTTTCTGGAATGGTGGTTGGTTATGATGGAACCTCGTCTGTCTTATCCATAGTGTGGGGAGGTAGACATTTCGTTCGCTTTTGATCTTAAAATTCTCATGTATTCCTTTTCAGAAATCTTGACTTCAGTTCTGATTTTCATCTTTGGGATACAGGACAAAATAATAGTTATTGTTGGAATAGTGGATCTCTTGATGTGTCTCTATTCCGATGTGGTGAGAATAGTTTTCTTCTACATTTCTCTTATGGCAGTGGTTTTTCTCATGATCTGTTCTCTGGTTATTTTGAAATTGGTCTGGATAATCTCTTTCCCCTGATATTTGACTGCATTTCTTTGCTTTCGAGAGGGGTCACTATGGGTCGGTCTTTTAGTATGGAACCTATTAAGAAAATAGATGAAATTTCCACCCAAGTTGAAAGAGTTTCGAATAGCATGAATTTGTTTCAGAACAAGTTGAAGGACATACAAGAACAATTGACTATTTTGAATAACTTTGCTCAAATTAGTTCTACCATGGAATGAAATTTCAATAGTCTTGATGGGGTTATTAAATCCTGTAATAGGAAGATATAGGATTTAAGGAAGGATGTTGATAATCATGATGTTTTACTTAAAGAACATGAAAACCTTATAAGAGGGAAACAATATGGGGTGGAGGAGAATTTCGAAGATTATTTGGGTATGGACAATAATGAAATGCCAATGATGCATTAGGTTCAAATGGGCTATATCAAACTTCTATAGGTTCTAACGAGTTCAATCAGGATCCAACGACTCTTTAGGACCAACCTGTTCATGTTCTTAGTTCTGAGTAAAATAATTTGGGTATTAATACTTCTATTGTGTTAGTGATGAAACTTTTGGGAGTTTTCGGGATTTACATTCTGGCAGTAGTGAACAAAGTTATAAGCCTCATGCAAGCCTTAAGGATGATTCAGTTGATGATGATGAATATTTTGAAGATGCTTTTTTCTGCTAGTTCTAGTAATACCTCCGATGAATACTGTGAAATGAAGGAAGCCTCTATTGAGGAGACAAATTCTCAAAATGAATTTAGTTTTTAGTCTTCTTTTTACATGTAATTTTTTTTCCTTCTAATTGCTGGTCAATTTGTCAAAATCTACAGTCGTTTTGTTTTCATGTCTTTTTTCAAAGGATTTTTCATGTTAGGATGAATGTAACTATGTATATGGTGATATTATCAAACAATGATACTCTATTTGAAGCTTTTTGTAACCTTTTGTTGAATTCAGTTAAGTCGTTCATAAATATATTAGTATACGTTTTTGTTAAAAAAAACATATAACACTATCAAATGTTAAATATTAATTACATTTAAAATTTATAAAAATTTAAAAGTATATATATATATATATATATATATATAATGAAATTGATCAATTATTGTTATTAAAAATAAATATTGCCAAGATTGGGAAAACAAAGTTAAGAAAACCTCGTCTATAACCTCTGCCAATGGTAGTGGGTCATAACAGAGGCTTTTAGTGTTACAAGATTGGGAAAAAAAGTCAAGAAAACCTCCTCTATAACCTCCGCCAATGGTAGTGGATGTTTTAACAAAGGTCACAACGAATATATTTTTGATAACTAAAAAAAACTCGACGGTTTGATGTTTTAGAGGATGTTTTTTATCGGTGCATTTAGTTCAATATATGCTCACCAATGTGTTACATAACACAATGCACTGGTGCTGTACAATGTAAATTATCTGCACTAGTGTATGGCAAACAAAATGAGCATTGAAAATAACAAAATTTCAACGTTGTACTGGTGCTTGCGTATCAACCATACGCACTGGTGCTTTCTTACATAAAAAACACACCAATGTGATATGCCACATCGTACACATCATACATTTTTTTTAGCTTTGCCAACATGGTCGATTGATATGAGCATACCGATCCATTCAATTGTGTAATGCACTGGTGCTTATAATCTATCAAAATAACCCAATGCATTTAAACAACTAGAATGCACCGAGGCACTTAAACACATATAAAACATCGATTCAAGTAAGATTTCATAGTTATCAGTGCGTATAAACCATTGATATGCAATGGTGTGAAAAACAAATGAAAATGCATTGGTGACACCGTCTCGCAAGTGGGAATATTTATATTAAAATTTAATTGTGAGTTTAATTCATATAAACGCATCAGTGCAAAGAGTTCTCATAGACGCTTTGGTGCAAAGAATTCGAGTAGATGCACTGGTGCATCATCGATTACCAAAAGCACCGCATAGGAATCTTCGGACAATGGTTACTAACATTGTATCCAAATATATAGATTATTATTATTTTTTTGCATTATTCATTTGTAATTGAAAGCTTTTTTATAGTATTATTCATTTCAATTTTAATGATTGAGTTTGTGGGTTTNATATATATATATATATATATATATATATATTAAAATTCCATTATTTATTTGAAATTGAAATATTTTTTTATAGTACTATTCATTTCAATTTTAATCATTGGGTTTATTTGGATTAAATTTTTTTTTCTTGGGAAAAAAAGGCGTAATTTTATATCATCTGTCGAGAACAAAATTAGATTTAGTAGATACACTTTGCTGTGTATTTTATTAAAACTTATGAGCAAACAAAAGAGAAATAGACCCTGAAGGTCTTCTGAAAGTCCCCCCATACAAATTATAGTGATCAACATTTAAAATGCTTGCTGCCCTGTTCAACAAAATTACAAAATAAAGCAGTTTCTTTTCCAACCTGTACCATATAAAAAACTGCAAACTGTACCATGTTAGTCGAAAAATCAACCTGTTCTGAGATAGTCCAAAATGTTCCTCAAAGTACCAGTAACCCGAATATAAACATAGATTTGATGTGGAAAGTAAAAATTATAGAGGAGTTGCTCCCTCTATAAAGGTCTATGGTAATATTCATGGACAGTATCCTCTTTTAATTCTCTAATCTTCCGTTGTCCCAAGGCCAATTGAAGCCCCTCCTTCGAGGCTTTGTTTGCCTTTCTGTTGTTTTTCCTGTAGACATGTTGGCATAAAAATTATACATAAGTGTCTAAAACTGCTTTAATGGAAGATAATATGTTGGAAAGTCTTATATTTATGCAAAGTTGAATCCCCTTTATCAATTTTATCACAAAAATTTAGAGTTCTACACCCTTTCTCTGCTCCAAAAATGAGTAGAAGTTTTAAGCTCGATAACTATGCATAGTTGTTACTGCCTTCCCCCAGCCCTACCATTAATTCAAAGGAGTGGTTTTCCAAAAGAGAAAGAAGAGCCCCTCCCCTACAAATATTATTTTGAGCAGCCCCATCAAAAAACCCCCATGACACCGATCTGTCAATTTCTAATTCCAACACTTCCCTCTATCTAGTGACCTTGATGTACCGAGGGAAGGAAGGGAGAATACCACAAGCCAGTCTTGCTGTAGTTGTTGAAATGCAAGCTTTACCAGCAAAAAATAAATTGTTTCTAGCAAGACATACACCCTAGATAACTAATAAATGTAGATCTATCATCGATTCCTGTGGTTGAGTCCTCCTCCAATTCTCCTAGGCTTGAAGAACCAAAAAACCTTCCCAACTACAATTCATGCCAAGGGCCTTCGAACATTATTTCCACACTTGTTTGATAAAAGGACAGTGTAAAAAAAGGTGAGTTACAGACTCGCCATCAACCTTACATAGAGCACACCAACCAGGCCCTTGGAAACACTTTTTTACAAATTGTTCCAGGCAAGTGCTTTGTTTTCCAACACACACCAAATAAAAATTTTGGTTTTTGGTGGGATTTTGACTTTCCACAGTGTCTTCCACCTCCAAATCAAAACCCTATGAAATCCATCTGCATTGATTTTTATATACCCCGCCTTCGGGGTATATCTTCCACCCGGATCCAAATCCCAAATGAGAACATCCTCCCTGTCCCTAAGTTGAATCTATGCTTAGATCAAAACCCCAAGAAAGCGGTCCGATTCCCTTTCATCAGGTGCTGGTAATTCAAAATCCAGTGCCGATTTCCAGGCTGGAACCATGGGTTCTCCTGAAACGGTGTAGCTAATTGTGAAAGATAAACAATACCTCTCTGTCTCAAAGCCTCCACAGTGTCGTATGGAATCCTATGTTGCTGATTACATTTGACCCACAGGTCCTCCCTAATCCTTATTTTCCTGCCATTCCCCATGTTCCAAGCTAGGTTGGATTCTATGACATCAATGGATTTAACCACAACTTTCCAAATAACCGAGCCACATGAATGATATTTCACAAGACTCCTATTCCAGTCTTCCACAGTATCAGAGGAAATATGCTTCTGTACAATGACCTGAGTCCACAAAATTTCTACCTTCAAGAGTCTCCAGGCCCCCTTGGCTGCTAATGACTTAGCAAACAAGAAGATATTTTTGAGGCCCCATCCTTCCAGACCTTTAGGGACAACAATCCTCTCCCATCGAACCCATGGAGTCACATGCGCCTCCTGTTTACCACTCCACAAAAATCGAATATAGGTTCTACGAGCCTCTTCCAAAATTCCTTTAAGAGTCTAAGCCAGTGACATCCAGTAGACTAGAATAGCTTCTAAGACAACTTTTACCAAAACCAGTCTGCCAGCCCTAGAAAGCCATTTGTGACTCCAAATTTTTAGGATTTTTTTCCATCTTGTCCAGCAGCCACTTCCAATACCATTTTTGGCAATCATTTGGTTTTAAACAAAACCCTAGATATTTCAGCCCACCATCCAATCCTTCCATATTGTGGGGAAAAACCCCAGAGTTTATTTCCATCGCAGTGGATTTAGAGAAAAGCTCCAAAATATCAAAGATGGTATTAGAATCTCTAGCTGATCCCGAACAGAAAATTAGAACATGATCTACAAACAGAAGATGAGTTATATGCAGCTACTGAGAAATATGAATACCCTTCAAGGATCCAAGTCTTTTTTCCTCCCTTAGAGACCTACTCAATCCTTCAGCCACTAACAAGAAGAGTAGCGGGGACAATGGGAAGCCCTACCGAAGCCCTCTTTCAGCATGGAAAAAAGGGGAAGCAACACCATTGATTAAGACTGAGAAAGAAATAGTTGTGATGCAACTCATGATCCACCTGATAAAAACAATTCCAAAACCAATATGTGTCAGCAACATACGAATGTATAGCCAACTTAATTTTTCATAGGCTTTGGACAGATCAATTTTGAGTATAGCTCCCTTGATAGTTTTTGTTTTCATGCTATGAAGTCCCTCATGAGCAACCCCAATGGATTTGTATATCTGTCTCCCCTCTAGGAACCCAAATTGTTCTTCAGTGATATGATCTGATAGAATCACCTTAAGTCTTCTTGCAATCACCTTGGAGACCACTTTGTAGATGCAATTACAAAGTGATATGGGTCTGAAGTCATTCAGAGAAACAAGATTATCAATTTTTGGATTCAGTGCTATAAATGTCGAATTGAAACTGGTAGGAATCCTTCCAGAAATTCTAGTTTCCTCCACAACCTTCAATAAATCTCCTCCTAGGAGTTCAAAGAGTTTTAGAAAGAATTCAATCATCCACCCATCAGGACCCGGGCTTTTATCCTTTTGAAAACTTTGTAGGACCTCCTTTAATTCTCCTTCAGTGACTTCCTCCACGAGGGACAAATTGTCATCCTCCTCCATGAACCTTGGGCATAAATGTGCAATTATAATGACTTCTGCAATGGACACCTAAGCAAGTGCTTTAAAAAGGTTCTTAAAATGTTCCACCCCCGCATTGGCCATTCCTTCGAAAGTGTCATGGGTAATTCATTGATCATCCAATAAGATTTAGACTGCATTAGCTGGTTTTATCCCTCTAACGTAAGCATGAAAAAATTTAGTGTTATCATCCCCACATTCCAACCATGTAGCCCTACTCTTCAATCTCCAAGTCTCCTCCCTTTCCAATAACAGAATGTTCCTTCTCCCTTCCAGACTGATCAACAAATATTTGTCCTCCTAATTCAACAAGCCCCTCCCTTCTTTATCAAGGATATCATAAAGTTCCTTTTCAATTTGTTTCAGTTCTCTGTCCTCCCTCCGTCTCTTATCCACTGACCAATATTTAATAACATCCTTTAAATTATGAATGTTCACTGCAAACTGGAAAGATGCACCTGCTATCAGGATCGAATGGGATCCATTTAGTGGATATCAAAGATAAAAAAGAATAATCTTTCAGCCATGTCTTGTTGAATTTTAAAGAGCTTGGCGGTTTAACAGGTCCATTTTTAAGTTCCAGAAAAATAGGTAAATGATCAAACTGTCCTCCACTCCCCACCCACTATCTGATAAAATGATGTCTGTCCACCACCTTTTCAGTCACCAAAAACTAGTCCAGCCTCTTAGCCACTCTCCCCTCCCCAGATCTGTTGTTTTTCCAAGTAGGTTTGAGCTTGATGGGTTCAATGTCCAACCAGTTCCTTTCTACCAACTTCTGAGTGAAGTAATCCGTCAACATATCAGCACAAGCACGAGGCCCCCAAACCTCAGCCTACCCCAGAGAAAAATTTAAATCTCCACCTATGATCACCATATCTCCTCTCATAAGAGAGTTGTTAAAAAGGTTATCCCAGAAAGGGATCCTATTTAGATATGAGCCATCGACATTAAAAGCAGTAAAGGTATCGACAAGTTCGAGAGCCTTAAAGGTCAAGCCAAGATTTGAATCCATACCCTAAAGGTTCAAAACCTTAACAATTCTAACATTCCATCCAATAGCCAGCCCTCTAGAGCAGCCTCAAACCTCTAGAGTCTCAAAGTTCCAACCAGGAAACCAACTTTCCAACCTACATTTAACCACATCACCTACCCCTAAAGTTTCTTGAAGCAAAAGAACATCGGGGTGTTATAAATCAACTACCCTCTTGAGTGCTGATATTTTATAGGGACCAGCAAGACCTCGTCAATTGAGAGACATAGTTTTTATCTATGACCCTTCTTCTGGGCATGTACTACTCTAAGCGCCCTCTCAATTGATTGTTGTTTTCCTTCCAACAAATCCTTTCTTGCTTTGGATTGAGGCTTAGCAATAAAATATTTTCTTCCTCTCCCCCTAGGGGTCAAATTTGAATTTTTCCCCAAGCTCCCCGATGTCACCTTGGTGCAAGACCATAGAAGATAACTCAAATCTGATGATTCAGGTGGTGAACAAGGAGAAATAACCCCTTCATCAGTCGGTTTAGAGACCGAAACCTGAGGGATATCCCCCAGTAACACAACAAATATGGGTAAAGAGGCCTCTTTAGGTTGTGTAGTAATAGTGAGATTGTTTAACCCTTCCACCCAATCTAGACCAGAATGATTAAATTCTTTAGTATATAAATTTATAGACGAGGAGAGGGTAAAAGAAGAAGTACCCGGAAAAGGGACCCCTGTCAAAAAAGGGTCATCAATAGGTCTGACCACCTCCACCATTGGTAGGGGCACCATAGTCTCCTCCTCATGACTACTATCTTCAACCTCCTCGCTCACTGGTTCCACAGGTCTTGATGGCGGTGACGATGGAGCTGAGCACATACCATCCATCCCATTCCTCTTTAATCTGCGTTGTTGCTTGCATCCATTTAATGTTCTGATAGATAAGCTACAATCAGTCGCAGGATGCCCGTATGCATGGCATCGCCTGCAACGAAAAGGAACATTTTTGTGGTCTAGGATCTACTTAATTTGATAGAGACCCCAACTTAGCAACATATCTTCAACTAATCCATCCTTGATGTTGAGACTTACCAGGATTCTAACAACCCTCTTCAACTTCGCTTTCTTAAAAGAAAAATTTGCTTCAAGAAGAGTCCCCAGAATGTTTCCAATATTGATAAAATGTTCTTTAGACCAGTAATGCAAAGGCAAGCCCATAACCCAAGTATGTGGTGAGATCTCCACCTCATCCGTGAAACAACCACCTGTCCCCTTCCAGAAAATGCCTTCCTCCAGGTGTTCACTAGAGTAATATACCAACTCCTCATTAGCCATTACATAAGAAAAGGATAAACATTAAAAAATAGCAGGAAGCAAACAAGCTTGCAGTAAAAAACAGTTTACCACAGGTAAAAACACCATTGGGAAAGCAAACCCAAACTTGCACGCAAAGAAACCACCGTCCAACTCATGGAATAAATATCCCTCCCTCCAAAGCGTAACTGATCCATTGTGCCCCACCACAGTAACCCGTAGATCTATCCACCTCGGCCTCTGACAGGTCTGATCCCCATTACCTGCAAACCAGGCCTGCGACTAGTCAAACCCTGCCCTTCCTCGAATTTATCTCCTACTCACAATCAACCATTTTTTGCTGAGAATGTCCGCTATACCTTCATTTGGATTAATTTATTATATCATAGATGCAAACATCTATATAAATATTTAATCATCCATACATTTAATTACCAATGTATCGTTTCACAAGTAACTTTTGACAATAACATTGAAGAATGCAATTGAATACAAATGTTTATTTTATTATACATCGATAACAATGCCTTTGTCATATAAAATGTGATAACATAGATATATCAATAATCAATATGTCAACATGCATGTAATTGTTACGCTTATTGGTAACCCGTTGCTTTTCAATTCAGACAGTATGTCTAGTACATTATTATACAAATTGTCTAATTTTCATAGACAATTATTTCAAAATATACAGCAAGATACAACAACTTGCATTAACATCAAAATTGAGTATGGATAATCAATCTTCACTGGAACTGTTATCGGTACTCGATCCACTAGCATCAATTGGGTTATTTGGCAGAGCGTTTTGTTCATTGGCATGATTGTTTTCCTCTTCTTCAACTTCCTCTGCAAATATAAAAATAAAGTGCATTGTGTATCTACATTGTTGAGAATAATGAAAAATAAAATAGGTAGTATACATGAATGTAAATTGAAAAGAAATATACCTGCATTGTAATAATTGAGTCATGAATGTTACACATTCTTTCAAAACCACATCTCCTGTCATCCATTAACAATTATTTTGTTAGCTCCACTCCATACTTTGTTTCCTGCAAGTTTTACGCCCCATCACAAGTCATAGATTTAATATAAAATGATTTTTCTTGTTTTATTAATTATAAAATGAGAGAAGTAAAACAATACAGATACTTACAAAATCCATAATTAATTTTTGATACGCCATCACATGCTCACAACCCTTGCTTAACCCAATGTAAATCAATTATTTTGATGGAAGTTCCTCTTTTCATATTAACACCCATTTGAAGACATCCAAGGAATGACAGTGAAAAAAAATATACACAAATTACAACCACTACGAAATCTTGATTTTTTTATTATAAGGAATCACAAATACTCACAAACTTTGCTATCAAGCCCTTTTTTCCTTGTCGTCGTGTCTTGTGTGCAGACTGGGTTCCATTTTGTTTTCTTTTCTGCATTAGCAAAACAATTGAAAATGAATATTTAATTTTGAATTAATTAATGAGATTTACATAATCCTAAGAATCAACAATTTCATACATTTGAAGCCCATTGATGTTGAGATGGATCCTCTTGCAATACAATTATGTCTTTCCTTGACCATCTCCTTGTACACTTTTTTGGACACCCCTATTGGAACATTTCACATATCACCTCTTTCATCCTTTAGAGTTTTCATAATCTTCCTGGAAATGTAAAATGCCTGCATTAAACAATTTTTATGTTGATATGAAAAATAAATAATAGGAAAATTAAAATTATTGAAGGAATGACATTTTGTAGTAGTTATACATACATATTGTACATAAACATGTTTAGGAATATTACTTTTTTTATGATTTTTTGTTGTTGTTGTATGTTTTTGCTATTGCAAGTATAACAAGTCTCATTGACCATTGCTCTGGGAACACCTCTCGTAGTTTATATATAATCTGATTTTTTCAAATCATTTGATTGGTTTTTGTATTGTAAGTGAAAAGTACATCTGTATGTTCTTTCCACTATATCCCTCATAGTATTATAAAATTATTTGCCCCTTCTATTAATTTCTAGCACCACTCCAGATGAGTTAAGGGCCAATTGATCATCATTTGTATCTTCCATATTTTTTGTTTCTTATGATGACATTGAATTTTGTTGTTGTTAATCCCTATATAGCATTCAACATATTTGAATTAGATTAGTTGAAACATATTAGTGAATATTCATAAGTACATTATTACTCAAATTTGAAGAAATAATTCATATTGACTTTTTTTTATTCACCGGATTCATCCATCTGCAACCTTTCCATCAACGTTTTATGCTCTTCTGGACTTATATTGGTAAGAAACTTTTCGATCTTCCTCATTTTCTGGTTCTGCATGTCACACATTTACCAATACATATTCATGAAATTTACAAATAATTCAAATAAAATAATTTAAATACAAAAATTAATTAGAATCACTTAATTTCTCTGTAATCCTAGATGTGCTTCCATCATGTTGACTAATGTTTTTGTTCATTGAACTCATACCATGCATTTTTTTATCAATAAATAACCTGGACCATTAAATACAAAAGTTATCAATATATTATCCAAATAAATTACAAACCTTCAAAACATAAAACAAGTTTGATATCAACATATTTTATCAAACAGAACACACATGTGTGTATATACACATAGACACACCGACGCATTACACAACACAAATGCATCGATGTGTTATACCACCGTAGGTGCACCGTGAACGTCTGAAAAGTATTTATCGTTTTATGGAAATTAAAAAACGGTGTGTTCCTACCATTATCAGTGCTATATTTGTATAAAGGCACCGATAACAAACAACCAAGAAATGACAAAACGAGAAAACATTGTGTGCCACATGTCATTAGAGGTGCGTTATAACGATACACACACCAATGTGTTTTGGAAAAACAAATGCATCGATTTTGACACATTCATTTTTTTTTGTGAGCAAAAAAAAAAAAAAACTTTAGAGGGATGACATGGTTACAAATTCAATCCAAAAAATGGCCCCATCTAGCCCTATGATTTCTATATATATTCACAAATTCAACAAATATAAGATCCAGAAAAGGTGAAATCATAATTGTGCAAAACAGTAGAGCAATTTAAACCCTAATGTAAAATTTTGCAGCAACAACAAACGAAAAGAAGCAATGAGAAAATAAGGGTTGCAACATTGAAAATATGTATGATTTTTTTTCTTTCTAAATTTAGTTAAATTCTAAATAAGATAATACGATCAACAATAATATTTACATACTTAAAATTTTTACCATATAGGGTTTTGTTTCATTCACCATACCTCACAAATTTCGATCCTCAATATAATCCAGTTGCACCAAACACCTTCCGTGTAAGTCTCTGTTCCAAAGCTCTTTCAACAAAATATTGAATTAATGTTTAGTTTTTTTCTTCTAAACATACTTTAGAATTACTTTTCAAACTTAAAATTTCTGCCATTTTTTCAGTTTAGGGCAAAAATAGCTTGTGTGATTTTTTTTTTTAATTTTGAATTTTCAGCAACTCGGTGCGCCTGTGTCTGTAACACACCGGTGTGGTAATTACTAAAATGCACCGGACTACCACAAATTAAAACAAATCTCATCACTCGGTGCACATATACTTATGACAGACCGGTGCAATTGTGTTTACAAAACACACCGAAAAGAAAGCTGGTGTAAAAATGCATGTATAGATGTTTGCTACCAAATGTAGCAGATATTTTCTACTGTAGGGGATTTTACAGAGGTTCTTTCACAGTGCATTTGTTGTTGTTACGCACCAACATCCTGCTACTTTAAAAAGAAAAGCTCGTTCATCCACACACATATACATATAACGCACTAGTGTGCTTGTGTTTATAAAATGAACCGTAATGAATAATTGTGTATAATGGATGTATAAGTATCCACTACCAAATGTAGTAGATATTTTTTCCCTTAGGGGGATTTTGTGGAGATTCTTTCATGGTGTGTTTATCGTTGTTAAGAACCGGTGCGTTTAGTCTGTTTGAGGATACTGGTGTGTGTATATTTGAATAGATGCACCAATTAAACTTTTAAATGCTGGGGTTTTGTGGGTCCACTTGAAACTATATATTTATCTCAAAATTTCTTTTAGTGTTCAACTACACCAATTACAATATTTCATAGTATATATATATTTCTTAAACTCACATTGTTCTTACAAAATGGTTTTCAAAATATATTGGAAGTTAGAGTGTAATATAGTTCTTGAAAATAATTTAGGGCTGTAGAGACATATATTGATTGTTGATTTGATTCAAATGCAGGGAGAAAATTTTGTAGTATCAAATGGCCAATTCTTTAAATTCTAACTCATTCCATCATGTTCAAAATTCGACGAGTTCTCCCTTTCCATCCCTTGAAAGTTAAAATTTTATTTATATTTTGACTATTTATTTGAATTTATGTTACTTATCCATGTGAATCTGAAGATCAATATTTTCTTTATTGCAGAATCTCGATTCATGTTTGAGTTCAAATGCACAAGACATTCCACCAGTTTCAAAACACTGTAAGCTCTTGTTAGGAACAAGATACATAAGCAGTTTGTAGATTAAAATGGGAAATCACTTTACCTTACAAACTGTAACATGCTGTCTTCAAGCCACAATCCTGGTTCATTGACGATAATTCGTTGTGATCTAGAACTCTTTTATGATAGCCCAATAGTTTGTGGTTGTTCAAAATGTCAAGGGTTGAAGGAGAACCCTCAGCGTGTCACACTCACCCATTACACCAATGATAGATTACCCAATGCTTATGGTCTAATACCCCCTACTGTAGTAAAAAATCCAATAGGTGATATAGAAAAGACATGTAGAAACACTTCCCTATGCTCTTTTTTTTTAAAAGTTGGATGCCAAAACAACTATGTCTCATCCTAAATTGATGAACTCCTCTGTTTCATTCAACTGAAATTTCTAGTGATCCAAAGCAGTGATTTGAATGTTACCCAACCCATCTCTACTAGAAGATCCAAAAAGTTGCATGAGTTGAGAGAAAAACTCTCCAAGTACACATCGAGGTCCATCCAATTGTTGGAGGCTAGAGATTATTTCTTCATTCCCATGAATTTGCAAAGTAAATGTCAAACTTCTCACAACCACACTTTGTATGTCAGTTGGACATATTCTCTATTTATGCTTGATGTTGGGAAATAATTCTCCTAGTGAGATAATCGTTTTATGATTGCAAAGGCTAACATTGATGCTGTAAATCTTGAGTTTTTTATCCTTTCACATGTACTTGTTCCTCCCAAACAATCGGTAGCACTTGTGCCATTTTAAGGTCCTAGATATTCCCAATATGATTACTCGAATATTGTTAAATACAAGCATAACATTTCCATGTATAGTATGTGCATGAAAGGTTATGTTTATGAAAACTTTAACAAGAAGAACCTATTATATATAGATGGTCGTCCACACACTCATGGGAATATTGCACTGTTCATAAATATTTCTAGGTGCTCTTTATTTATGCAAATTTTTCATTTGAGGAACACTTCAATGACCAAGAGTTCTTTATGAAAAGGAAAGCGTTAAGATTTATTGTTGTACATGCAATACGCAGTTTGTCTCCTAGCGACGAGTTGTTAATAAACTACAACTTTTGTAGACCACCAACCACTAGTCAGAGACATCTTACATTGGGATTACCCTTAGGCGTTCCCTTGAGGTGTAAGACAAAAAAAATGATTAATTGTATTTGTCAATTTACAATGGGAGCTATGTTGATGTATTGCTCAGTTTGCAATTATGTTTTATAAATTGTTAATTTAATTTAGAAATGGAATTTGAAAATGTGTTGCTCAATTTTTATATTTTTATATTTAATGTGGAATTGATGTTAATTTATCACTCAATATTAATGTTTGCTTTATAAATTGTTTGCAGCTTATCAATTTTCTATTGGAAATGATTCTTGTGCTTCTATAATAATTGTTTTTGTATAATAATATATCAAACCAATTCCATTGTGCTTACTAACATCATCAATGTAATGTTCAATATTTTTTAAATCAGGATTTTGATGATGAGCGACCTACCTACCATATTTTGTTGCACTCCAATACAATGTCAAATCAAGATAAGGTTGAAAAAGAGCGCCACTTGGAGAGGAAGCATACCAAGCATGGTCGAATCAAGCACGTATTCAATTTCCACTGCGTCCATCCTCACCAATCAAGAATACCTATAGTGATAGCAGTTCTTCACATGTTAGCAGTGGAGGAAATGAATTAGATGTTGGTATTGATGAGATATTACGACAAAGGAGTGCCATGGATGCAATGTTGTTTCATATATTTCAGGACAATGAGCTAGGGGATGACGCTTGTATCACTGAATCCTTCTTCGAATGCCTTAAATCGACAAATTCCACACCTCTCTTTGAACCTGGCTGATCAAAGTCTACATAGTTGGGGACAACAATGTTATTGTACAACTTGAAAGCAAAGTATGTCATGTCAGATGCATGTTTTTCAACAATGTTGAGGTAACTAACCATCAACTACATTATATTTTGAGGAATCTTGTTACACAATGATCATGGAAATGGTCAATTTTATGAATGTTGAATGACATTGTACATTTGTATTTCCCACTAACTATAGGTTATTCAAAGAGAAGGTACTTCCAAATGATAATGTATTGCTTGGAAGTTTCAAAGAGGCAAAGCAAATGCTGAAAATGTTGTGTGTTGAGTACATACCCTATCATATGTGTCCCGATGATTGTATTATATATAGAGGTGAATATGCAAACAAAGAGATATGTCCAAAATTAGGGCATGACAGGCACATAGGACTGAATAACAAGGCTAAAGCACATGGTCCTCCTCATAATTTATTGAGGCACATTCCTATAATCCCATGGATTCAAAGGTTCTTTTGTTGCAAAGAATTAGCTATGCTACAAGGATGTCATACATCACATCGAAGTGAGGAAGGAGTATTGAAAATCCCAACAGATTAAATAGCCATGAAGCATATAGAGGATACATGGACCGATAAATTCAAGGGTGAAGTATGCCACCTCCGATTGAGAATAGTCATTGATGACGTGAACCCATATTATGTTGGTTGTGGAGTCTGATCTTCCCGATTTAGAAATGTTATTGTTCAGTCGTGTTTGTACACCAGTTTTACTTTATGCTTGTCCCATCATGGGGGAGTAGAGGGGACTATCCCCCTGGATGGAGGGTCTGGGGCCAGTGGGCCCCAGTGGGGAAGCCCCAGAAAGAAAATTTTTGGGATGTTTTTTGGACAACAATTTACAGTCCCATCGTATTGGGTGACCCATGGTATTTTCCCATGGTGATTCCCATATAAAAGGAAAGCATTGTAATATGATTGTGTATTGTATTGTAGCATTGTGAAATGAGCTCTGTGATTGTGTGAGAGAGTGAAGAGGAAGTGCAGCGGGTGTGCTGCAGGCTGTATCCCTTCATTTTTGTTGGATGATATAATAATAAAAGGGATGGCATTTTTTGTGTGGGCGTACCCCATCTTGGGTGAACCACGTTATATTGGTGTTGCTCTTGTAATGTATTAATGTGTTTAATATTTTCACCTTGTTTATTTTTATTGTTATGCGATCTTGTTTTTGTAATAACTGGTATCAGAACCAAAGGTCTCTTTGGATGGTAAACTTGGAGGAAAGAAGGGTTCCTGGTTCGAGTGGGAGCAATGGTAGAATAATGAAAGTTTAGGGTCATAAAATTAACGACCAAAACTACTAGTTATGGAAAACACAAATGGAGGACTATCTGTACTGGAAGGATCTGTTCCTACCGTTGGGAAGAGAAACAAAATAGTCAGCGACTATGAAGGACGAAGAATGAGAGGTTCCTGACAGAAAGGCAACGGGAACAATATGACTCTGCCTCACTTTGTCAGTGACTTTCAATATTTCAAAAGAAAAGACAACAAAGGGTGGGATGAGCGCATTGGCTAAGCTATATCGAAAACCATGGACTTGCAACAAGGTATTTTTAATGGAGCATTTATTTAATATGAAGATGTCAGAAGCTGGATATGTTGCTGGCCATTTAAATGAATTTAATATTGTTACTAATCAACTAAGTTATGTAGGAGTGAAATTTGATGATGAGGATAGGGCTCTTCTAATCTTGTGCTCATTGCCAGAAAGCTGGAATGGCTTGGTCATGGTTGTAAGTAACTCTGTCTCTAGTTCAAACACTTTTAAATTTGATGATGTTGTTGGTGTTGTTCTTAGCGAGGAAATGTGAAGAAAAAAAAATAGGTGAGACATCAGGTAATGCATTGACCAAGGAGAGCATAGGAATACAAATGAAGAGAGGAAAGAGCATCAGTAATTGGAGCAAGTCTAGAAAGGGCAGATCCAAGCCCATAATCAGAAAGATAGAGTGTTGGAACTGTGGTGAGATAGGAGATATGAAGAAAGACTAAAGAGCTCCAAAGAAGAAATGAGACATGAAACAATAGACTATTCAGGAAGCAAATGTAGTAGGTGATGTGTTAGAAGATGCTTTGATTCTTGTAGTAGATAATACTAGCGATTTTGAACAACATCAAAGGATATTTACATTACTAACGTTCCCCTATAGCTTAAGAGATAACAAATATTGTTTCTATATTTGAGAAGGAGTTGTCATCGAGTTTCATGGACTTGCATATTCATATTATAATTCACCTAGTCAATGAAGTTGAATTAGTCTAGGTGGTCTCTTGTCACTGGATGTTCTATTTGGAGAGGTACATGAAACAATTGAAGGGATTTATTCAACAAAGGGGTACATAGTGCATGAGTCGTTCTATTGTGATAGTGAGGACAAGAGGGAAGGGGAGTTACTGGAAACAAAAGGAAAAAAGGTGCATGATAAGGACTAAGTCACTTATATTTCAATCTTCACATTTCCACATAGTAATTATTCACAACAAACTTCAAAATATATATATTTCATCCCATATGTATTGATTTGGTTTCGTTTCCATGAATACAACAACAAATTAAAAAATTGATGCAATTAATTCATTCATTCTTTACAATGTAGAGGAAACATAGTCATGGGTCACATTGTATGAAGAGAAGAGGAGGAAATGGGACATTGACATAAAATAATTTAGGTAGTTGCATGCCTTTTCCTGATAATTTAAAATAATATATGCCAATGATATGTCCATATAGTTGGGTTGCAGACCACGTCAGATAGAAATATGGTGCATCATATCGTTACCTACCTGAAGAGGAGGATGCGCTAAACATTGGGATCGGGTGCAACAACTCGGTAATACAATATTTATGTACATTTCTAACCCTATAATGCAGCTTTGAATTGTAACATCTATATTTAATATATTGATGCTTGGGTTATTAGACATATGAAACCATCATTTGTTGACTTTTCTTACAGTTGCATTCGTTCCCTTTTATGTGGGCTTATGGACATCATTTTTGCACTGAGGAAGCTTATGATGGGCGTGTTACACAAGACTGTGGAGTGGAAGTCAAGTTCGACCAATCTAGTCATGCGAACCACCATGATTGAAACCTGATAGGAGGGATGTTGGGTTATGTCGAAAAGATACAAGAGACCATTCAAGTGGACTTTTCATCTTTCTAATGTGTTATTTTTAGGTGTAGGTGGTGGGACACATTCGTTATGAATAACGTAAAGGAATATCATGATAGTGGGTTGATATGTATCAACTCTTAAAAGACGTGGGATGAAAATAAGGATCCTTATGTTTTCCCAATGCACTGCAACCAAGTGTTCTTTTACCAAGATGTGTTGAATAGAGATTGGTGGTTCATATTATGACACGACCCTAGATCTAAAAATATTTTTAAGAACAATAGTGTTAGCATGCCAACTAAGGAAGATAATGAAGGTGATGGCAACAAAGAGTGATATGTACATGTTTTATTTCATCATTATTTTATTTTGTTACTGTCATCTTTGATTGTTTAATTATATTGTTTGTTTTTCATGTTATGATCGTGGAAATGGAAAGTTGATTACTGAATGCAGTGTTTAAACAATTTTAGTTGGTTAACAGTCAATATGATGTGAAATAGGGTTTTATGTATTTGAAGCAATTTATGGCTGTATGTCATTGTCCAAATTACTCGTATCATGTCTTGTGTATACATATAAATACACCATGAAAACAACTTACATGATTCAATTTTATTTTTGTGAAAGTAAAGGCTAACATATTCTTTCGGACTTGAAGGCGTTCTCTAATTTCTATATTAATATTGCAATAATGCTTGTATTTTATGATGTTTTTGTTATAAATAATGTTAAGAATTATAATTGCAGTAATTTATGACATTTTTGTTAGAATAATATTATCTATTTTATTATATGATTCGATGAAGCCCAATTAATTTATGGCCTTGATAACAATGACTTAATTTATGACCTTGATAACAATGAAATTTACAAGAAAAGTTAAGGTGCTCTACAATGACTTAATTTATGGCCTTGATAACAATGAAATTTACAAGAAAATTTAAGGTGCTCTCTAATTTCTCCATCAATATTTGAATGCTTGTATTTCATGATGTTTTTGTTATAAATTATAATGCTAATAATTATAATTGCATAAATTTATGACCTTGTTGTTATAATGTTTTCATTTTTTTGAATGACAAAAAGAGAGAAAAAAAAACTTTAAGAATGAAGGTGTAGGTATAGAATCTTCTTTAGGAGAAAGAATGACTTTAAGAGAGAATCTTCTTTAGGAGAAATAATGACTTTAAGAGAGAATCTTCTTTTCCCTTTGCAATAAAAGAATTAAATATGTTGTATTAATTAAGTTGGATTGAATTTCTGCATCTCTATATTTCTAGGAGGTTAATCTCCATCTTAGAATTGGTTGAGACAATAAGGATTTATATGATACAGTTAACAAATTAGATGCATGCTTAGTAGTTATTCACCTTATTTTATGGTTTGTAAATATGTACGTAGATTTGATTTGTAAATTAAAGTCGAGGTCGTGTGTTTCACTAAAAAATTTCATATATGTATCAATATATAATAATTGATTTAGATTTTATTAAATAATAAATTTATAATAATATAATCCTATGTTAATCTAATAATTTATATAACTAATATGAATCTATACTATTTCAGAAATTAGATATATTCATTGAAAAACTCAAATTACATGAATATTTGATATCTAAAATCTTGCATAGTCTTGAAATAATAAAAAAATATTATGATGTTATAAAATAAAATTTGCAAATAATAATATTTGCAAAGGAATAAAATAATCCTTTAAAAATAATAATAATATTAACAAAGTAATGTTACATCAATAATTAATTGGAATTCTTTGAACACTAGCTAGCTTTAAACCTCATTTTTAGAGAGTATAACATGTGTTCATTGAATGTGGACTAAAGTTATATTTATATTGAAGATCATCATGATTAATAATTATAAGTTTGGAGAATGTAACTTTTGGGTTTATAAGTGAGAGAAAATGTTGTTCTTTTAATTAAGTATATGTCTTTTTTTCGATTAGAACTTTGATAATTGCTTTGTAAAGTGGGTTATTGTCAAAAAAAAGTAAAATGTTGAATGATACATTGACAGGTCATATTGATGTTCATACTTTCATTTTTTTTGTGATGTTCATATTCATATATGACAATAATATTACATGATAATACTTGACTTTTTGTTATAATGTTGGCAATTAAACTTATAAATTAAACAAGATTAAATTATGTTTATCATTGGAATATTTAATTAAGTTATACACAACATTATACGTTGAAGAGTTAGTTTCCTTATTAAAAATCATTATATATTATTTTGTAATTCCTCAACATATAGGATTTTTTTTGTAAGCTGCACAGATCTATTATATTACAAAGGAAAAAAAAACATAGTTTGACTTGGCTACCTGAGGTTGAAGGAGATGAAGTCCCCTCTAGAGCCTCTCAAAAAATAATAGCTCTATGACAAAAAAACGTCAAAGATAACCAAGGCTAAAAGTATAGGCTTGCGACCCACAGACTGAGACATAATTATAGTAATCCATCAGAAAAAATGATAAGCTCGTATACATGAGCGAAGATAGAGGCTCCATAGTAGACAAAAGAATAGACATTTACCTGATAAAACAAAAAAAGACTAAAACTATTGATGGCTTGACCAAAAAACATGGGTGAAGCATTCACTAAGCTGGAGGCCTTTCTTCAATGATGGGGCAAGTTCATCTTTCTTCCTGCGACAAAGTAGGCAAGTCAATGGTAGCATTCAGAACCAGAGAGAGCGTATGCTGTTGCGACCGCTGCACCATATGTTGGATCGAAATTTCCTTCATACGCTTTAAAAGAGGCTCAACCGTGGGGGGGACTGGAAAGGGCTTGATATGAGGAACTTCGGATGAGCAACCAGTTGCACTACCGGTACCACTGAGACTGGTAAGAGCCCGACCACTAGATTCACTACCACTGGCACCACCACCCTGAGAACGACCCCCCTTCTTCATCCCATTCATACTAGAGATGCTAGCCGTGCCTTTCCAAGCAAAGGAATTGTCCATCATTGTGAGCTGAGCTTCAATGTTAGTTGTTTAAGACTTCATGGTATGCACCGCCACCCGATCCTCAAACCAATTGCTGAGCATGTCCTCCGCCAGGTTGTAGAGCATGTTCTTCATCATCCAATAATGGTTGATTTGGCTTCCGTCCTCACTAGTTGAGAGCTTCTGGTTGAGGACCCGATTCCCCCAGGCTTCAACCAAAACACGTACCCGTGGAGAGATGTGAGGTTTGTAATCCACCAGAGTTTGAGCACTGCAACCCCTTTGGGCTTTGCCACTCCCATAGCTGGATGTTCTTGGAGTTCCTCTCTGCCTGGACATGGCTGCCAAATTGAACCTGAAACCAATTCACTGGGGAAAGATCTTACCTACAGAGAGCTGATGGAACACATGCACAGAAACACAGCTAACTGCCCAACACATAGTAAGCCCGGTAATACTTCTCGGCATGCCATAAATCTCGAATTGAGTCCAACCTAGACTCCTATCATTCGAAGTACCTGCAAGTATTAATGTTTGAAGCAGAGCCATGATAGCAGTATATGTATATATATGAACATATACAACATCAAAGTCATGATACAATATGACAACTATAATAATATATCTCCAGTACAATAGTTGCTATGACATATCTGCTCCACCACCGCCAATAGAGGCATCATCAGTATCTCTCTGACAAGAGCTAGATGCATCATCACCTCTAGCACTAGAGCTAGAGGCAATATCAACACCTCTTCTAGTAGAGCCAGAGGAAACAATACCTATACCGGAAAGGAAAAGAGGTATGAGAGTAGGAGGGATAGGTCCATTAAGAGGAAGTGTATGAGCCTCTATGAGCATATCTAAAAATAGAAACGAGTAAAGTAGGGATTGGTGGATGGTCGGGACAATGATTTGGATTGAAGGGTTGGTTGAGCAAGAGTAGAGGAGACGATGATGTAGGATCAAGAGGAATGTCGAATGGGAGTAGAGGACTAGATGATGTCAAAGGAGGTGGATGAGACGTCGAAGGTGGAGGCTGAGGAAGAGGTGTAGTGGATGCAGAGGTTGTGCCACTAGTCGAAGTCGATGGTGGAGAAGAAGGTGGACTAGTTGACGAAGGATCTCCACCCTTGTTTGATGATGACCTACTATGATGGATACCATCTAAAATATCGCAAGCACTATAAATGTGCTTCACTAAGCTCCTCATATCATGAGAAAGCATCCTCCACAACTCTACGCAAAGAGGGTCCCTAATAATGTACCTCACCTGTACAGGACGAACACCTTGATCCTGCAATATCGTAGACTACCTATTTTCGATGTCTTGTCAGAACCTCTCTTCTGGCCTACGTTGAAGGCCAGGTCTGGCTATACGGGGTGCATTAGGATGAGCTGCATCCAAATCCATATCCTCCTCAGCCTAAACCGGAGGAAGTAACACATTTCCATCAAATGTCCCAACATCTATAAAATATATAGGACACAATAATAATTAGACAATTTCATTAAACATGAATTTAGTATAAAAGAATAAAATGCAACTAGATTCATTCAAACATAATGCTAAATTTACCTCTATCATTTGGTGGCTTGTCTAGAGTGAATAATATGTTGGGACACCCTCTCCAATCCAAGTAGACATATGGATATAGAACAATGTCTAATCTAGCCAGGTCCTCACTACCTAGCATCTCGATCACATCTGTGGTAATCCTCACCGAAAAGTCATGCTACCCCTTCTTAGGCATCATCTGCCCCCACATGCACATATGCACATCTGTCATCAACCTAGGAGTGTGCCAGTTAAAAATGACTTGGTGGTTGGAAATATCTCAAAAAATAAAAATAAAACAACTTTGAACCAAAAGGGAAGCTCACCCTCCTACCAACAGATGTCACACGACATCGATTAAGAGCATAACAAAACTATCATAAAAAAATAACAGACCACCTAACACATCTAGGTGGATATAGTAAGGAATAAATATAATATAGTAGAGGAAATCTAATGCGCTGCCCATCACCGGTGATATGCATGATGGTCACCACCAATAAAGAAATGCACCTAACATCCTCTCTACCAAAAGTAGCAATGGAGAGTTTCCCACCACTGACTTGAAACTGAGTAGGCTTGAGGATGTTGGGATCGACATATCTCTAAACATATACTGGCTGAGGCGATGCTACAACTCCAACCGGGACCTTAGGGAATTGAGAATAATCCTCACCTCTCCTAGAGATCCCTATGATAAAATACATGTCCTCTTCAGTGGGTCAGAACCACTGATCGAAACCAACTTGAAACACCTTCCTATAATGATCCCAATGTGCGATCAACTGCGTGAGGAATGTAGTGTTCCCCTTGAGGGATGTGTCCTCCTCATAAAACTTGATGAGGGCGACAACTCTCAAGAAGTGTCGTGTCTGTGGAGTAATAAGACGAGGGTATAAATCTCTCTCCCTCTCCCTGACCTCCCACTCTCTCTGGAAGTTATAATAGCCAACCTGAGCTTTCTGTTGTTGCCTCACCTTCGAGCACTCACGTCTCTATTTCACATATAACATGAATTAGCTAGTCTCATCAAAATAAAAATAAAAAATGTTATATGATAATTATATGTAAACAATTTATTTTTTTGCTAAAAATTGACATACAATGTGATTCTATCAACATAATGCACTGTATATGGTGTGCTTATATAAATAAAATGCATCGTAAAGTCGATGCACTTATTTGTAATGAATGCACCGATTGTCGGGTTATAATTTTTAAAATAATTTTTATGTCACAATTCGTTTATATTATATAAACACACCGTTTAATGTGCGTTGACATGATGTAAAAGCACCACGATGCTCCTAGACGATGTCATAGCACTGAACACTGGTGCATTGATGTACGCAGGAAAGATGGTTTTTCAATTTACTTGGTAATATTAAATGGTGCGTTTGATACAAATCGGTGCATCGTAAAGTTAGTGCACTTATGTGTAATGAACGCATTGATGACTAGTTTATAGTTTTTAAAATATTGTTTACGTTATGGTAGTGCGCTACGAGGTAGTAAAGCACCATTAATGCATTGCATTTATACCATTTAAATGCACAATTTAATGTGTGCAGCTGTGACGTAAAAGCACCATGGTGCTCCTAGAAGATGTCATAGCACCAAACACTGGTGCATTGATGTTCGTCGGATAAATTTTTTTTCATTTTAATGGTAATATTTATTGGTGCGTTTGATACAACTCCGTGCACCGTAAAATCAGTGCACTTATAACCACTTATACTATGAAACGAGAACTCACCACAATTCTCATTTTTCTCTCTCCTAATTTTAGTAGCTATTTTTACCCCGTTTCAAAAAGGGTTGATACCAATATCACACATTTTCATTTTGAGGCATTTTTTGGGCCTTTGAATCATCTTTGACATAAAATATTTTTAATTTCTATTTTCAAGTGTGTTTTGTAGAAATTTAACAAAATAGCATACATTTAGAAGCAAGTTATAATGAAAAACATATACATTTTTCAATTTTTTGTTTAAAATAAGACATTTTTATGGACAAAATAAGACATTTTTATTGACAAAATTGTAAAGAAATCCAGAAAATAAAGACATTTATAACCGTTTTCAATGGATTTTCAGAGATTTTTTGTATAAAAAGGATACTATTTCATATTATTTTCTAAAAAATGACGATTCACATAAATTCAAGAAAAACTATACCATATATTTGTAAATGACATATTAAAAACATTATATATATATAAATTTTATTTTTAAAATAAAATCTAAAAGTTAAAGTATTCCTAATATATCTTATCAAAAAATTATTAAATTTAACATTTTCTTCAAGACATGAAACTAATAACCAATATCATGCAGGCCAATTTCTTCATCGAAATTGGAATTTTATGGAGCTTGGATTTCTTCAAGGATATCAATGTCCTCTTCCATTGGGTCTTTTATGTCTGCAAGATGCCCAAAGTGCTCCTTCCCAAGCATTCTTCCTAATGGGGGTTGAGGCTCTTTTGACATCTTCTCCACAAGTATTGCACTAAACTCTAAATTATTCAAACCAACTTCTTGCAATTAATTTGGAAGAAATTGAATAACATTAATTCTTTGCTTGATGTAATTGCATTGCAGTGGATCATTATCAATGGATATGCAATTTCTTCCTTTCTGTAAGGAGCATGCTATTGTTGTACCTAATAATTTTTTTTTAGTCAAATAACATAAATAAGCATACTTAAAAAAAATTAAACGAAGAATAAAAAACAATAAAACTTGAAATGTGCTTTCATATGTAGTATCAGAAATTTTACTTGAACTCGAGAACAAAACTAGGACCCAATCTCCTTCTCTTGAAAATGTATGTACAAGATAATTACTTAACGCTTGTGGCTTTTGATAGATCTTTACAGTCACTCCTTTCAAATCCCTTTCTTCATACGTTAATATTTAACCACGACATTATAAGTCAACATCTCACAATATTTGCCTTCACTATTTTTATTTATTAAGACATATTCATAAGTCTAAACTTCTGTCCAAGTTGCAAAATGTATGTTTTCAATATCATTGAGAAATGAATCACTGCTAGAGCTACGAATATTAGTCTTTTTCCTATAACAAAAATATGTATAAAGTATTAAAAAACAAAACAAACAAACAAAAATAATGTAAGAAAACTAATGTTAAAAAAAATGTTTTTTTAATCTTAAATGTTTAAAAAAACAAAAATAAACAAAAGAAAAAACAAAATAAACAAAAGAAAAAACGAAACTAAAATAAAAAAAACAAAAGAAAAAACAAAAAACAAAAAAACAACAAACAAATAAAAAAAAACGAAACAACAAACAACAACAAAAAAAGAAAAAAATGAAATGAGGTTAAGTAGTGTGTAAAAGGGGGTAGGGAGGGGTGACACGATTCACCACTCCCTACCTCTTTTACACACCACCTCCACTCCACCACTACCTTCTCCATATCCTACTCTTACTCCCCACTACATCCTCCCACAGGATATAGATAATGCAAACCTTTTATTTTGTATTTTGTTTAATTTTTATTTCCTGAAACATTTGTTTAAAAAAACTACTTTTACACTTTTTTTTTTTAATAAAGTTTAAAAACTTTAGTTTTTTTTTTCATAATTTCTTTTGTTTTTTACTTATTTTCTAAAATATTTTTTTAATTTTTTAATCTTTAATCTTGTCTTTTTTAGTAAAAATAAAAATTGTTATAACTTTTCAGAATTTCCTTTCTTTTTGTTTAAATTTTTAAAATTTTGAGGCTAAAATTATATGAATCATTGTTCTTGTTTTGTTTAATATATGATTTCATTATGAATTCACATTATAATTACTCTGATTTTCTATGGTTAGAGTGGTGAAATTATTTATGAAATATATTTTTGTGTTTAATATGCAAGTTCAAAAAAAGTTGTAATTTATCTTTTGAAGAAAAAAAAAACTTTTTCCAATTTAGGGGTTGATTTTAATGTTTTTGTAAACAACAGTGTGGGATTTTTAGGTCACGACTCTATTTTTTACCCCCCAAAAAAAATTTGTTTACTGGTATCAACATTTTTCTATTTGGGGGGTGTTTTTGGTGTTTTTTGTGCAGAAATCATTGTTTTTATGGCTAGAGTTCTCGTTCTTAGTATAAAGTTCTCATTTCATAATATAAGTGGTTTTGTGTGTAATGAAAGCACCAAATATTAGTTATAGTTTTAAAATATATTTTATACTATGGTGGTGTGCTACGAAAGTGAAGCGCACTGCTATTGCGATGCGTTCAATATGTTTGGCTCACACCATTGTCAGTGTGCCTTGTAACAAATTACAGTGTGCACTGATGTCCGAGGTGAGCCGAATGGCTCGAACACACCACACAAGTTTTTATTTATTTTTGTTAGAATATAATCCGTTAGGGATTATAATATTGTAAATACATAAAATAGGAATAGTTGGAAGCCGAAAAGGCTGGACGGAAGGTTAAACAAACCGTCACATAAATGTATAAATGAATGCTTAGCCATGAATAGAATAATTGGAATCGGGAGTTATTACCAACAAGTGGTATCAGAGCAGGTTTCTGCCATAACTCCTGCTGTTAAATTTCAGTCCTGGTAGCCTGTATGCTTGCTAGTGCATTGCCTGCCAGTGCATTGCCAGACCTACATTCTGCCTGCCAGTCTGCTCCTTCAGGCTGCCTGCCCATTGCCAGTCTGCCCTCTGCTCTTTCCTCCTGCGTGCATGTATTGTATGCGTTATAGTTTCCAGAGCTGTGTGTGAGAGACGTTCTCCAACAAGTTTTCTCATATGCTGTGATCTCCCATTGTATTCCATCTTCCCTGCGACCTGTTGAGTTTGTGTGCTGCGATTTTGGTGTTGTGTTGGAGACTCGGGCATATCCTGAGTGAGGAGTCTGTATATTGTGTTTATTAGGGTTTCTTTTCATGCCCCCTTGTCTTAGAACCACAGTTTGGAGCTTCGGCGATCTCTAGGCTCTGGATGTTGCTACAGCAGCATAGAAGCAGTATTATTATTATTACTGCGTTGAAAGACTGCTGCGTGACCCTAAGTCTGGTGATTATTCTGCGTGCATACATTATTGAGACGCTTTACCAGTCCAGTATCATAAACCCTAATTCGCGTGAGTCCTAATCCTTTTTTGTGTTCGTAACCAATCATCTCCTTCGCAACTCGCCGGTTCGCTGGGACAAGCCTACGCAATCTGAAATTTTTTGGTTGTGTAGGCACAAGATTTCGTTTGGGACTCCGGCGTCCGACATCGCTTGAGATTGGCTATAGATTTGTTTGGAATCTCGCCTGCGCAACGCTGTGTGTTGGTGACTGCTGTCGATTTAAGGAGCTGCATCAACCCTAATTTCTGAACACCGAAGATAATGCGTGGAGAACTGGGCTGCTGCGTGGAGAACTGCCTGAACATTGAACGATGAAGAGTGAACCAGAGCGTGAGCACGACTGCATTGAAGGCTGCCTGCCTGCTGAAATTGTGAGTGCTGTCTGAAGACTATAGACTGCGTGAAGACCATTTATCTACCTTTGCTTTGAAGACTGGAGACTTCAACCTTTGCGACTTGAAGTCTGAAGGCTGCGTGAAGGACTCAGTGAAGAGCCTGCATGGATAATGACTGTGAAAGAGTGCATGGTGAGGAGCTGCGTTGAGTTGAAGTATTATTTGCTGCGTGGAGAAGAGATGAAAGCTGCATTGAAGCTGCATTGAAGACTGAGCCTGTTTGCCATTTTCAGACTACTGGTGGAGAACGTATAGCTGAAGACATCCACGCTTTACTAGCCACTAAAAATGCCTTCATCAAGTGCGCCCTTCCTCATAGACAGTTCCACGACCCTCTGAAATTGCTCTCTGGTAGCCGCAGCTATACTTTTGATGTCACATGCCTTTGATCGTCACATTCCTGCAAGCATATTGCTCTGTTTATAGTTGCAAAAAAAATAAAATTGGGTGAAGGAGTAGATATACGCACCCTCTGTTAATGTTAATATTAAAGACCGCTAACCCTAATACGCTCCCATACATTTACGTGGATACTGTTTGAAGACCATTGATGTGACTGATATATTGTGACTAATATAATGACTGATATATGTTGAAGACTGCGTGGAGATTTCTCCTCCAGTAAATGATGTGCTGGATGCGTGTTGATTTGGTAAGTTGAAGAGCTGCCTGAGCTGCGTGGAGCTGAATGTGAAGCCTTGTATTTGCTGCTGCTGTGACCGAGTTGACAATTGACATTACCAATTGCATGAACACTGCTGAAGACTGTGTTTTATGCTGAATAATAACACATATTGCTAGTGACTGATATATTTTGTATTAAAGAAGCCTATGTATGACTGATATATTCTGATATATTTTGTATTTACTGATTTCTTCTCCCTGAAATTGCTGCGAATTGAAGCTGCGATACTGTTATTGTATCTCTTTAAAACCTGAAGTTGAGATTGTAAAACACCTTGGCAGAGACTGTAGACCTGCAAGGTTCTTATTTTTTTCTATTTCTACTTGTCATATCAGTTTATTATTGTAAATTACACTAACAGTTGTAAAGATGCTCTCTTTGGCATCTAGTATTGGTGCTGCCCTTGCTGGCAAAGACCAATCCAAAGACCCTTTCAAGGGAGATTGCGGCAAAGAGAGAGGCAGAAGAAGAAGAAATTTCAGAAGCAGAGGGGGCAGAAGCAAAAGATCAGACTTGCAGTGCAAGAGTTGCGGAAAGACTGGGCACACATTAGATCAGTGTTGGGCTTCATGGGAGTCCATCAAAGACATGCATAACCAGAAAACACATGACCAAGATGCTAGTAAATTTTCTGATTCTTGTATTGTTGCACATTGTAATCTTGGATTTAATGAAATGACTTCTCTTTCATCTTATAAAGATTGTTGGCTGCTTGATACTGGTGCAACATCACACATGACATTTAGAAAAGATTGTTTTGAAGAACTGAATGAAACAATCGATGGCATAGTGTACTTTGCAGATAAGTCAAGTATTAAACCAAAGGGAATGGGCACCATTCGACTAAAGATGAA
>LPNX010593877.1:251926-274435 GCA_001517045.1 Pseudotsuga menziesii | reverse complement strand
TTGGAAGCCGAAAAGGCTGGACGGAAGGTTAAACAAACCGTCACATAAATGTATAAATGAATGCTTAGCCATGAATAGAATAATTGGAATCGGGAGTTATTACCAACAATTTTTAAATGGCAAATTAAGTCTTAATTGCAAAAAATAAACTGTTAAATTTTTTTATTATCAAGCAAGAACTAATTTACCCCGCTAAATCGCCCGTCAGGGAGGCATCCTGGCTATGTATGGAGAATTTGATTTTTTACCCACCATTTTGCAAAATTCAAACTCAATTCAGCAACCAATAAAAGTAAGCAATGTGTCAACTTGTAGTTGAATGAGCATCTGTGGCAGGGCGTCTAGGTGGGTTATGGACGATACCGATGCAGATGGCTTAGACGCAATGTGGAGGGGTAAAAATGATTTTGGCTGTGCGGTAATTTTTTTATATAAAACCATGTTCTAGTGCACCCGATAGTTGAACGCAATGGTGTGTTGTAATTACACCGCCACACCATATGCATGTTTTTAAATAAATTTCTTTATTAATTTTTAATTTTTATTTTTTAACAAATCCTAATTGGTACGTTTTTGTTTTACACATGCACTGGGCCATTTGTTAGTAATGAATGATTTTTTTTCGGGGCACTATATTGTTTTTAGGAGATCCTGGTGCATTAGGGTTTTATACGCACTGAAGTGGTAAGTTTAGCAAAACACATTATTATGGTTTAAAAAATTTGCTGTCGTTTATCATAATATTTTTTAAACAATTTTTTTTCCTCGCGTGACATTGTTTTTGGGCACCCCCTACGTGTTTTGGTTATAGATGCATTGGTCCGTTCATTCTTCCAAAACACACAACACCGGTTTTATGAAATTTCGATTGTTTTTGCATAATTTTTTAATTTTTTTTCAGGGGGCATGACATTGTTTTCTTGAGGTCCCAGTGCATTTTGTCTATAGACACACCGATTTGGTACATCTACTAAAACACACTGCTATGATTTAAAGAAAATAATGGCCATTGCACTTATTATTATTATTATTTTCATGTTTTTTTCGTCGTGCGTCATTCTTTTTTTGGCCGCCCAGGTGTGTTTGTGTTAGATACGCACCGTGGCATTTATTTTAGAAACACACAGAATAAAAAACCTCCACTGCAACCTATGGATGCTTGCCTCTGCTACTTACCTTTGCTACAAATGAATATTTGAGCTCTTTTGAGAGGATCATTTGCTATAACCTCCGCCAGAGGGCCTTTTTCCTGTAGTGAATTTTGCATTTCCGATAGAGAAGATTTTATGGTGCAAGGTGTTGAGGTTTTCAAATTTGTGTGGGATTAGTTTGGAAAGGTGGGTGTTGCTTCTCCTACTCTGGGTCATGTTGCTTCGTCTGACTTTAGGGTTTCTCTTGGTAGTCCTTCTCTATAGGGAGATACTTTGAAATTATTTGATGGGTTGGAGGTGTTACATGATGCTCTTTAAGGTGGAGGCTTCAATGGCATAATGCAAGAATCACAAATGTGTAATGTTTGAATTGCCAAAGCTAAAGAGGCAAATAAAAGGTTACAAGAGGGGAATTACGAAGGCATGACATGAGGTGGTAAAATAATCTATACATTGAAGTAAATGACATGAATTATGGGAGGAGAATTTGCTTGCGGAAGCTCAAGAGAAATACATAAATTTGTTTCAACTCAAGGTTTGAATTTGTTCTTTGAAGCAAATGGAACAATGCATGAAGGAATACATGTTGATTCAAGAAACTTGATATTTTACTTTGTAAGATTTATGGTGTAGCAAGGACACTTAATGTTTCTTCAACAAGTTTCCAACGTAAATATGCTCAGTAAGTGAGTCTTCAATGGGGTTCAATTATGTTTGGGACTCTAGTTGTTAAAGGGCAGATAATTTTGATGTCGCAACAACACAACTACACCATGTTGACCCCTATGACATGGATAAATGCATGGGAACCATCGCCTAAGAATTATAAGTTTAAAAAGTGGTCCTCCATGGAATAACTTATCATTGTTTCTTTTAAGTTAGTATGTATTGCAAGTTTTTGCTACTCTTGGGTTAGTATGTTCAAAAGTATACTTGTCATGTCGATCCTTATAGCATTTGGTTAGGCAACTTACAGTTTTTTTTTAGTCCAAACTTGGAAATTTTTTATGCATGTCACAAGCATTTTCTCTATGTTTGTGTTACAATGCCAAATGGTTTGGTAGTGTCCCTTTCTAACACAAAATTACCCATTATTAAAAAAATGCCAAATGGTTTGGTTGTGTCCCTTTCTAACACAAAATTACCCATTATTAAAAAAGTAGTAAACAATATGGTTGTATTGCATATTAAAATATTAGTGCTATTTATGTTGATAGAAAATCATAGATGCAAACAATTGTAATGTTTCCTCCGGTAAAGAATTCACAAAATGGAAAAGCTAATGTAATAGTCCATTTTTTAAGGATCTTTCCTTTGCTTAACCTAACATGTATTTGTTACAGGAAAGTGTTTCCTCCACATGAAATCAATGCCCATCTTCATACAATTTCAAAATAAAGGATTCATTGCCATCACTCTTAGAATTTAAATTTATATTTATCATAAAACAAAGATGTTATAATTTAGGATGAATACTTGAGAGTTGTTTCTTTACTACTTCAATATTCTCTAGACACATGGGTGTATAACTATAGCTATATTGGGAAGCTAGAATCCATAAATTTCTTCAAGTTGTGCAGTGAATAACTTGACTTCAGTTCAGTATCCAATATTAATATTATAAGGAGAGACTTCATTTAATATTATCTTATATTCGTTTTTGAAAATGTAAAGCATGCTTGTGACTAGGAAAACACTCTAAATCCAATGCCTACATTGAAAACAACAACTTCCATTCAAAATAAGGGGGAAAACGTATATTTGCAAGAACAAAATCATCGAAATACTCATATTTATTCCCTTTTCCTCCAATATAACCACCTTCCTTTATTAGTTTAAGTTGATTGTCCAACACTACACATAAAATCAACATTATGTTTATGAAATCCCGTCTCATTATTGAACTTTGGCAATGTTGTAGTAGATCTTCCATACGCAACAACTTCAGTTTTAATGGCGAATTCCAACAAATACTCAACATATGTTGCATAGGCATTACCCTATGTGTTTTATATCCAAAATGATGAGCTTTCCATTAAAACATACAATACATAATGGATAACATTGGCCCAAAATAGTCCAACTGGTTGTTTGAGGGCATCTCATAAATGGTCGTCATATAGAGAGTTTTCCATCCTTGAAATTATTCAAGGCTTTCCCATGTGTTTTTCAAAGTTTTAATTCAACTCAATCAACAAATTATCTTTCCAACATTGCTAAAGAATACCTAAAATGGAGCAATAAGTGAAAATTCATGGTCACAACAAAGCTATTTTTTTGACAACTTAGCATCACATAATTCAATGTGCACACTCAACAATGACTTAAATTTAAGGTTAAAGTTCTTATTTATTAGTTTTTTTTACATTATTATAACATGTAGTTTCAGCCTCTGTTATAGGGTTTTTGTGAAAGAGCATAAAATACACATATCTTCTTGGAGATAGCTACCACCATTCTAGCCATTATATCTATATAAAGTTTTTCGGCATTTTTACTAGTAGAATTTGTTTTTCACTATGTTTTTGTGTTACTTTATGTGTTAATGTTATCATTCATTTCATCCTCACCATAATATAAGCAATTATATCAATGTGGGAAAATTCCTTTGATGCTCATATGAGGTAGACAAAAATCCAAACTTGTATAATGGATCTAGCACATCCAACAACAAATTCATGATATTTTGAAAAAAAAACAACCCTAAGAACAAGTAGTGACACAAGGAACCTTAGGTTTGGGTTCCATAGAATTTTTAGATTGGCGATTAGTTATGGTTCCACTTATATAAAGAGCAACTCATGCCCCCCTACAAGTAGCCAAAACCATTTCTTGATATGGGCTTTACACCATCACCAAGATTGTGGGTGAGAATGGTTTGAATTGAATCTTCAACCCTTCCTTAACTTGTGTCTTTTCTTCAATGTGAAGGTGTCGTATTCATACTTTCTACCGCATTAAAAACCTTAGAGGTTTTTTTACACTTGGCCTCTACACAACTCAACGTTGTTTGCATTGAAAAAGATATAGTGGATCGGAATGTGGACAACAAAGTTGAAGAGAACCTACCAACAAAATATACAACTCTTTCTTGTTGTCAAAGAAAGACAACTTACTTACTGAGGTAGATGGTTTACCGAGAACCAAATCCAACAAAATCCCCCCTCTTGGTATAAGAAATTGACACAATGGATTCCATTTCTACTAAAGGGGGGAGGGGATGATTGGTTCAAGTGGTCAATCGAGGTCATAAAAAACTATCAAGTGATATTAATAGTTTTCATAATTTTTGGTTCCTGAACTTGAGGAACCATATTTTAGGCCTTCCTCTGCATTCTTCGAGGTTTTGGTGTCCAATGGTGTGGGTATCCATGACAAACTACACATTCTCTCTCCAATGATTTAAAAAATATCTAAAATGAAGCAACAAGTGAGGAGTTATGGTCTAAACGAAATTTTATTTTTCTAGATGACCCAACTTCGTCCAACTCAACATAAACAATCAATGTTAGTTTTATGTTTAGGTTAGGGTTATTGCGTGTTAGTTTCTTGTCATCATTCTAAACTGTATTGTTAACCTCTTTTATGGGTTTTGTGAATGACTACAATATACACATCTTTTCGTAGAGATAACTGCCACCATTTTAGCCATTAGTATATGAATAATGTTTTTCACCATTCTTTTAGCAATAAATTTTTGTCTCATTGTGTCTATGTGTTGCATTCTCTCCTAATGCTATATTCAATTTCATTCTCACCCAAATATGGATCACAAACTAAAAATGTATAAACTTACATGGTTGAGCTCCATGAGAAAATGCACATCCTTATTGTATAATTTGACAAATAAATGTTCCACCACTTGGTTCAAATCTTGTGCAAGAGATTTTTATTTCTCCCCATTACAAAACTTGTTCATCCTAGTATTTTTAATGTGTTCCCTTAGGTTTCCATACATTTCTCATCACAGTGAACAATAACTCCAACATAATGAGTTAATACTTCAATAGAGAGGGCTAAAACAACCAATCCAACCCCAAAGATACATTGCAACAATAAGTTTTCACCTAGAAATTTTTTTGATTACTAAATTATAAAAATGGCAAAGATGGATGAATGCTTAAAGCTAATGGAAGTGATTACTTCAAGTTATGCAATTTGAAATCAGATGATCATATGTATAATCATATCAAGTAGAAGAAAATTTAGAATATGTACATCGATAATGATGGCATAAGATACACATTTAACACATCGAATAACTAGATTGTCCCTTGGAATGATTATCTTCTACCACTAAGAGTTTAGGATTCAAGTTTTGATATGCACGATTCTTTTTTTGTTCGAATGCCTGTCACTCGGGGCTAGTAGCATTGAACCATTGGTTAAGAACAACAACCCAGGGGCATCTAAGCTATCAAAGTCACTCGAGGATCACACTTGGCCTAGGCCGCACTAACCCTTAACATGGATGGGTTTTTTGGTGTCTCCTCCCAACTAGCTCACCCCTAAGGGGAATTGGACCCGGGTCACCCTACTGACGATACCCACACCTTAATCGAATGAGCTAGCGAAAATTGATGATATGTAATATTATCTTCAAACTTGAAGTTCTATGTGAAATTGCTGGCTTGTAAGGTTCAAAACTTATGCAATATTGATAAAGTCACTCCTCCGAACTTGTCATGATCTCTTAGTTAGATATTCTAATTTGTAGTTGCCATCATTACTACAAATGTATAACTTAGGTGATGCTAAATATTTCCATATACAATTTTAAAAAGCATATGGAAAATTGTGGTAAATGAATATGGGAGAAGGCATACTAACCATACTAAACAAAACTAGAAAATATTAGTTAAAACACAAAACTATATTCAAAAGCATTCAATTTTCTTTTATAGCATGGAAGAGGGAAGAGGGAGTAACATGCTATAGATTTTCCCCTTTAAAATCATGGAATTTTATATTGGGTTCAAGTATCGTGGGTATATTTTGAAACCCAATGAGTGCTTGAAAAGATTGAAGATACAACAAACCATTGGTGAAATCAATGGTTATCTACTAGGAAGGAGATTACTTTAATGAAATCCATTATTGAAGCAATTCCATTATTTTGGAACTCATTCACACACATAACTAGGGTGATTCTAGAGAAATTTTAAAAGGTATGTTTCATATTTATATGGTCAAGTAATAAAGAGGTGGAGAAAATACCTTTGGTTAAGAGGTAAGATATTATAGCAAGGCCAAAGGAGAAAGGAATATGGGACATAGAAACATCCACCTATTTGATACCTCTCTAACAATAAAGAGATTGTAGAGGGTTATAACTAGGGATTGGATTTAGGAAAAAATAATTGAACAAAAAGTATGTTTGAGCCATGTTCCATCATTGATTTAGATTAGAAATCAATGAAAAAATATAAAGAATGTATTTAATTAATGGAAGGTACTAGTAAAGGCTTTTTCAACGATTGGGCAATATTTGGCTTGGAAGGTGGGTAATGGACATAAGTAAGACTGGAGGTTTACACAATACTAAGAGTTGAAAAAGTGGGACGTCCAAAAGAGATGCTCGTTGGTCTTCAAGAGAGAAGACATTACACCATTGATTAAGCATAGGATTAATGAACAACAAACATTTGGTCCTAGGGCTAGTTATAGACACAAGATTTTGGGATCGATGAAGTATAACCATAATTGGTAAAGGATTACATTGGTAAGATCAAGAGGTCTCATATTATACCAAGGAAGGATTTTGTTGTCTTAGCATGGACTTATAACAAATTGAGAGGAAGGTACACAACAAGATTGATGCATAAAACTTTGTTTCCTGTATATCGACAAGACTCAAATTGCTAGTGGGACAAAGTATGAAAGTTGAAGGCGTCCAAGAAAACTAGAGTTTTGTGTGGTTGTCCTTGAGAATATGTAAAAGATAGGTAAACAAGGTCCAAGTATTTTTACTTTGTGTGAAGTAACAAATGAAAATATAATTCATATGTTAATAACTTGTTTATTGTCAATGCAACTCTAGAGGGAAATTAAATTAATAACAAGTGTGCAAAATGAATGAAAAGGATTTATTATAGATGAATATATGAAAAGATGGTTTGACAAGGAACTAGTCATGCCTTCTGCATTAGCAAATATTATTGTTTAGTAATTGTATTTTATTTGAAGAGATATATATTCCGACTTTTCAAGTGATGTCAAGAGTTGGTGTTTTGGTTTCAAAGATAAAAACTGCAGTCACGTACCTAGGCTTGTTAGGCATGATAGTGAGCTACAACAGGACAATCCTATTACATGGAACATTTTTTACAATGACCACAACATGATGCATATTTCGAGATGTTACATTCTAACTCACACTTTATTAGGTTCAAACTTGGAATTGGTCCTAGATCAAATAAATATGCAAAAATACAAGTTATTCATCTTGTATTAAAGTGCACAATTGATCGACTAATAAAGAGGTTATGTGTGTATGGTAATTCTTCATTGGTTATAAATTGGATGAAAAGTGTTGGATTTCTGCATAATGTACATCTTAGACCCATGGGTGATATTTTTTCATAGGTTGTGAGAACTTTTGAATCTATCTCTTCCCCTCGTGTCTTCAAACAATTGGCATACATGTTGTTGAAGGAAATACAACAATTAGGTGTTGGAGCTATCTCTTTCAAAGAAGTAGATGATGTAATTCATGTTGTTAATGTAATATCTTTTTAGAGATGCAACAATTTATTTAGAGTCCATGCAGTACCATATTTATTTATTTTTATGAATAATATGCATAGATAGTTGTTGCACAAGATAAATTCATGGACATTATATTTAGGTCTCTTTTGTATATGGATTAGTGTATGATGGATACTCAACCTCTTAATACCATATCGATAAGGTTAATGTACCAAGTTTGTTGGCTTTTGAAGGTTATTGATAGAAAAGTATATTCTTGATATATCGACAAGATTTTATATATATATATATATATATGACAATGGTGAAATTGATCAAATTCATATTTTTCAATGATACACTAATCAAGAACAAACTTCTTCACAATTTTTTAGACAAATTAAAGTTTTGAAATGTAAAAAATTCAAATTAATGAAAAATGACAATCCTATGATATAAGTGGGTCTTAGGAATAATAATCTGAAAATCTAAACAATGAAAAACATATGATATTCGCATTAAAATTTAACTATTACATAAATCAATAAATCTATGGAAATGACAAAAGAACTACAAAACTATCCAAAGAGTACATAATAAAATAAAGTGAAATCTAAATCTAAAAATTATTTTACGATAATAATAATAAGAATAACAATAATGATTTTTTAATGTCACAACCAAGCCAAACAACAATTTGGTGTATGAGACCCCTTTGTTTGTGGGACAAGGGACCCCCCTCCGCTCAACGATGTAACTATTAAAGTCTATAGAGGCGTACATACCCTACCTCCATCCGAATTTGAGCGTATGAACTCCTAGGAGGAAAAACATGTTCTTAACCGTTCGACCCGCTTAGTTTATTAGGGATATTAATATTCATAGAGATCTCTTAAAGGGGATTTGATCCATTAGTGAAGAGAAATGATTTTTCACCACTGGGAAAGGTTTGATTCCTGTGAGGACCTATCCTGAAGCTATTGGGTCACCTTGAGGTAGTGGTTAATTGTGTGGTTGCACCTAGATATATTGTATTAATGATCTCATTCAGTGCGCACAAAAGTGAATCCAATCCCATTCCTATGTGCTTCAAAATTTATAAGTCAAATCCCACAAGCATGGTTGATTTTAACGGGCCTCCTTTTGCATGGGAACTCAAGTTCAAACTCCATAAGGTAGCCTAGAGGGAACACTTAAAAATCCATCCATGTTAAGATTTGATTTGGACCATGTTGGGTGCAATCCCTAGGTGAATTTGACATCTTAGATGCATGGGTTGTGCTTTCTTAAACCACAAGAATCTTAGACCTAAACATCCATAGAGATACAATTTTGTCAAACAAGGAATCGATTTTTTATAGAATTTTAATTTTGTGCTCGAAAATATTTAATATAAGCATTCTTAAATCACCATAATTGTGATGAGTTAAAAGGTTAGGAAGGTCGATATTGTAACAAATATTTTGAAATTGCAATCTAATGTGGGTGTATGTAGGACATTCTAAAATAAAGTGATTTTCATCTTCAACCCTCTTAGTGTCATAGAGATGACACATTTTTTCATCCCATGACATTTTAGGGATTGTCCAACGCCTTGTTTCACTATGGAGCCCGTGAGAGTTTGTTCTTACCTTAATAATGTTGATTTTCTTGTTTATGCTAATTAAAACAAAAAGTTATTTTTGATCTTCTAGATTAGGGTTGATCACCTCCTTATAGTATCTTATTTTTCTTTTATCTTGTAATTTTTTATCATCACAATTTCTCCTAAAATTTAGACATGATACTACTCATAATATTATCACTATTTTGTAATGTGACATCTTTCTTGACTCCCGTATGATTTAGCCAAAACTAGGCATCTTTATGCCAACCTCATTTAAGACACAATTAATTTTAATTAGAGTTTGAAGAAATCTTAGGGAACCCCTTGTCTCCCATGTTGTTTATCTTGTTCTTGTAAATTAGGTACCTAGTAAGAGATTCACTTCTATGAGGAGGAAATGATAGGGTGTATTACCTTTAATTTTAAGATTATATATTATAAAACCCTTATGGATTTGCTCTATCCTTCTTCATAACTTTGTAGAAATGTTGTAATCCCAAACTTCACATCCATATAAGATAGCATGAGTGACAAGAATTTTAAAGAGGAGTTTCTTCTTATCCCAGAGAAAGAGGTCTATTGATTTTCATTTATTTTCAAGTTCATAATAAGCTTCCCACCCTCAATTAATCCTTTTCTCATTTTTATAGTTCCAGATAATCTTGTAATGAAGATTGTTTCCACTATATTTGTATGAAGTCACTTCCCCTAAGTTGTTGTTGTCATACATGAAATTAGCACAAGTGATTTTTTTGGATTTGATTATCATAACCTTTGTTTTGTTAGTGTTAATAATCATACTTGTACTAGAGCCAAAATCCTTGAGAATTTTTGGTTGCTTGTCGAGATCATAGGGACTCCTCGCCATAAAAAGAATATCATCAGTGTAGAGAAGAAGAATGGTGACTACATTAGCTAGAGTTGTGCTAACACAACCTACTTCTTCCAAGCATACCTCTAACTTTTTTTCTAATTAATTTAATGGAATACACATCATGGGAGAACCTTTTAGCACTTCCACTCCTTTCGAGGATGGTAAACCCGAGGTAAATAGTTTGGTTGCATCTTTTGACAATCTAACTTGGCAAGGACATCGAGTGAGACCCTCAACATTCACATAGATATCGATCCCACGTACTTGACCCCATGACCTCCTACTTACAACTCACAACACTCAACCACTCGAGTTATCCCACTAGGCTATAAGCACCCCTCTAACTTGTTAATACAATATTAATATAGTTAATAATGCCATTACCAAAAGTTCTATAAAAGTCATAAACATTTCAAACAAGTGATTAATTATTTCTTAAAAATGGTTATTTTAAATAAAATGTGTGTGTGTGTGTATTGCTATTGGAGTGGGTAAATAAACTAATCAACAAGGCATTATACTTTGGTTTTCCCCTCAACGCACTTTTTTTTATCAAGCATGATCAACTACTTCAATTTTTGTATTAGCTAGCTAGACAATTAGAACATAGTTTTTATTCACACACACACACGGTCACATAAATTGTATTATATATATATAATGTTATAACCGTCCAACTAGCTAGTTGATACACAAAATGAAGAAGTATTTGATCATAGGCTTGACAAAAAAAGTGTGTGGAGGGGAGAACTAAAGTATAATGCCTCATTGCTTGGTTCCTTTTCTTGCTGTGCTTGTGCTAACTTTTTCATCACAACCTTCATTTTCTTCCAGTTTGTCAAATCTAAGATTGTTACCCTCTACTATTTCTTTCTTTTGCTATTTGAATTTCATAGTTTCCATCTAAGCATCAACTTTTTCTATCCGTTGAAGCAAACATTTTTTCTTTCCATTACTTCCCATTTCGTATTTTTGCCTCCATTAGTCCAATATGCGGACCAAGAGACCATGGCATTCTTGAAGTTCTTCAATATGCCTTGTACTATGCCAAATACCCTGCTTTACTTCCGATACTTTGCACATTGCATAATGATTTGGATGATAGTGATCATTCATAAGCATGTCAACCCCAATATCTCCTAAATTTCTTCCCAACTAGGTAAAAAATACAAAGAGAAAAGGTTACATGATTCTACATGGGTCTCTCTTAGACAATGCTTAAACTTCTCTTAAACACAAAAAATTACTTGAATCTTGAGTTTGTTGCATCTTATCATATGTCGACTGAGCTTCCATCCTATCTGCATGTTGGAGTCCACTCCAACATCTCCCACATGCATTGTAACATGCCATCCCTAATCTTTTAACAACCTTTTTTCTTATGCTCCATGACGCAAAGGTATACTAGGGGAAGGAAGGTGAAGCACCTTAAGGATCATGTTGTGTTTGTTCCTCCACGTGTGTACTTTCCCTTATTACTCCACTTGTTCATTACCATGACAAACAATAATTGTGTTAATTGTGTCATGGGAGGTGGCTTGTTTTAGTCACACTCCCCCCTTGGGCCCTCCCCATTTTTTGGATTTTCCCTTTACCTAATTTTGAGGCCAAATTTCCATGACAGTAATGTTTTGCTATCGAAATTCATAGTGAAAGGAGATAGAGTCAAAAGTTTTGACAATGAGATAAACTCTTTGGACGAGTTTGTCCAACTAAGTCTTTTTGGAAATCGATTGAAAAAATATATAGTTTATAATAATCATTGAATCCCCAATCATTGTTATGTTCCTAATCCCCAATTCTTTGTTAAATCTTAATCCTAGATACAAAACTAAAATAATTAGCCTTTTCATAGTTATTTCTCATAATCTTAAGAGAATACTAATCTTTATGTTCATCTTAAATCTTTTAAATAAATTATAACCCGCACGCACCACCTCCTAGATATATAATTTTATTTTAAATATTATAATAATATTATATAAAAAATAAAAATAAAAAACTTATTTTTAGATATTATAATTTAATTTAATTTAATTTTTTTAAATTTCACCTTAAAAAATTGTTATTTACAACACATCTAAAAAATTGTTATTTACAACACATCTGTCTCTAATTATGGAAGTTATCTTATCTTATGTGATTCATAAATCCTCTTTTCCCTCAATAGATCTTGTCCCAATTGTCATTCATTCCTTGACTTTTGTTAGAGCGTAGAGTTGGTCATTCTTAATAATATATGCGACCAAAAGACAAACTTAGTTGGAAGCAACTATATATCCACCTAGATGCTTCGATAATAAATTACTACTTTTAAAAACTTACAATATATTGAAATATAGTTTAGTTTAAAAAAAAAGGTCAACAAGATTTGTTTTGAACAACTTTTTATAATCAATGCACATTTAAAATATACATAATATCAAATGTTTAATCTTGAGTTAAAGAGGAGGAACCAGCCATATATAAAAAATATAATATAACCATTTTTAATTTAACTAATGTAAATTTATTATATAAATAATCTTATATATTTAATCTTAGATATAAATTTAATATATAAATAATCTTATATATTTAATCTTTTATATATAAGTTTAATGGTTGTTATTTTTATGTTTTTTAATAATTTTTTTTAAAAAGTTGTTGTATTTTGATAATTTTATTAGATTTGATAGAACTATAATTTATATATTTTTTAAATTAAAAAAAAAAAAGTCAATAATGAAGAATCATTAAGAAATTCCAAGTTGTTGTCCAAATACAAATACAAGCCTATAATTTAGTTTAATTGTGTTACCAAAAAAATCTTAATTTATCCCTAAAAATTCAAAATTACTTTATCAATTTGCTTATCAAAATCTTATATAATCTTCCAAAATTTAACTTCATATGCTTGTCATATAGGCCATTAAAAGTTCTTACTTCAAAAATAATATAATAAACCATAAACTAAAGAAAAAAGTAATGACACACCCCATAACATATGACAATTGATTAAAAAAATACCGACCCAAATATGCTCAGGTTCAAAAGTCATTTACAATCATTCTTCAAAAAATATTATGTTACAATAGTTTTTTTTTAAAACATGATATAAAAAGATAAGTTTTTTTTTTAAACATGATATAAAGAGATAAGGAAATTTTTTTCTTAAAATAAAAATTTCCTTATAAATAAGTTGCAATAAAAGTTTTTTTATACTACAAAGTCTTTTAAGTTTTTTTTTTTAAACATGATACAAAGAGATAAGGAAAAATGTTTCTTAGAATAAAAATTTCCAATAAAAGTTTTTTTATACTACAAAGTCCTTCAACCAATTTATCACCACCATAAAATCATCCATAAGAACAAGCAAGGTTGTTGTTTGTGCTTCCACCTAATCCAACCTTAAATTAAATAATAAAAAGACAAAAATGTGATAAGTATGAACCACCTCCACTCCACCCATTAGAGGGTTCTCTTGAGAAGCCCATCCTCCATATTTATCTATGTTTTCAAGAATCACCACTCTTTGATTTCGTATTTTTTTTTCAAAACTCTTTTGAATTGATAGACTTTGTGAGGTACAAATGTTTGAAGGAGGAATTTAAGTGGTGACTTGTTTGACCAATGAAAGTAGGACGTTGATTTTGCAATCATTATAGATGTTTCTAAAAAAACTTGCTTGTGCTTATGTTCATGTTTGCGCTAAGTGGAAGTCTTTCTCTTAATAAAAACCTTAATTGTGACTTTTTAACTCAAACAATATTGAGTATTTGAAAGTTGCAAGTTGATTCATTTTATTAACTACATTCTCATATTAAAAGGTGCATGCTTGTCACATTAAAATACAAAATGAAAAGAATTGTTTCATTAACAAAAAGTTAGAAATAAGGTCATGAAGATTCATTATCAAGACATGAAGATTCATTATCTCATACTTGAAGGCTGTATAATTTGGTACAAAGTACAAGGTCTAACCAAAGACTTTACATTATGTAATTAGTGAAACTCAAATTATGAAAAGATATACATTAACCCCTCGCCAACCCCTCGCCTTTAATCAATTGAAAACACACACATTTTATGATTCACTATATATTTCTAACCATTATATTATATGTTAGAATAGAGGTTTATCTTCAAAATAGAACTCAACAATTTGTATATGTTAAAATAGATAATTAAGAAAATTGAAGAATTGTTTTTACTAATGGAATGTATTAATATTATTAATGTTTTTAAATAAAATATACATAAATTTGAAATGAGATCAACATATTTTTAAAGTAAAAATTTATAATACATTATATACATAACCGACGCAATTTATCAAATATGATTTTATTGATAACATCATTTTTAGAGGAAGTGAAATTATAATTACATTAAAGAATTGTATTTAAAATGAACTTTTAAATTAAAGTAATAATTTGTAATACATCAAATAGATAACAATCACAAATCAAAATATGTGTCAAATATGATTTTGTTAATAACATCACTTTTGAAGAAAATGAAAATATTATTATATTAAAGAATTGAACTTAAAGTGAACTCTAAACTGTTAAAATTTTGGATAAAAATGTTACTATAAATATATATTAATATAATAATAGTTTGGTAATAGACATAATTATTATTTTTCTACACTAGTTGGTTGAGATGTGATAGTTTTTTATTTTATTTTATTGTGGTTCACAAACTATTCGAAGGGGCTTCACCCCTCGCTCTGATTATGGAGCTAACTTGATGGGGGCATCAAGTGAGACCCTTATATATCAATGTATAATCATCTGAGGATTTGACCTCGAGACCTTTTTCTCACAACTTACAACACTCAACCACTTGAGCTATCCCACCAGACTGTTTAAAAGATATGATAATTATTATAAACTAAACATCAAAATAAATAAAAATAAAAGTAATTATATTTTAGAATCAATATGAAAATAATAATAATAAACATAGACATAATTATTATCTACACTTTATGGTTGAGATATGATAGTTCATCATTATATTATTGGTTACATCATTATTAGAGATTCCTATACTTAGTTTATCATAATAAGCTACAAAGTAAAATAATTAAAGTCTTTTCATCTAAAATACATAATAGAGTTATATATATATATATGAATGATGTCATCTATTAATGATCAATTTATAAGCTTGAATAGTCAACTTAATACTCATTGCATCATCTAATGCTCAAAAAATGAAGAAGTGGGATTGAACTCAATGAAATGAATCACATATTGTTAACATTACTTTTATGACTCACACTTGGTAACTAGGACATCCCAAGACTCTAACTCAAGTGCACTTCACCTTGAAACCCCCTATAGTAAAGCCCAATTAGTTGGCCACCCATTATACTTTATCAAATTCCATCAATAGAGTTTAGTTACTTGTATACATTCATATACAAATAAATTATCATCCACCAAACTAGTGGTTTCTCTTGTAAGTATCATTACAGTACATATTTTTTTTAAGACAACTAATTTACCACTGTTATATTTTATGTTTCACTTAGAAATTTAAATATTCAAATTAATGGGAAAGCATTTTCTTTAATTATGATACTAACATCATCAATGGTTTCGATGCCATGTCTTCCGACAGTCCCTTTCTACAACCCAAGTGAGTGAGATGTGTCACGCCTATCACATGCTGGCTCCCAAAAATTATTAAAAAGATAAATTATAAAACTAAGAACATATCAGATCCAAATTTAAATTAACTAAATTGCAAAACATATTTATAAAAATGAAGATCAAATTTCAATTTAAATTTGAAACCTAAGAAATTTAACATATTATTATCTCTCTCTATATAAACAAAATCAAACTTAAATAAATAGATCACATGAATTCAACAAATGACTTATCACCTAATTATATATCTTTATTTAAAACTTTCTACTTTGGAACAATTATGTGCGCTCTTTACAACGAAGGGATATATATATATATATATATGTATGTATGTATGTATGTATGTATGTATGTATGTATGTATGTAGATTCCATATATATATATATATATGTATATAGATGTTCCATATGTATATACATATACATATACATATGGAACATCTATACACACACACACACACACACATACATATACATATGGAACATCGCTCGGGAAACTCTTAGGTACTTTCCCATTTTTTTTAGGATGGTACCTGAGGTAAACCGTCGACCCTGATTACAGGGCCTAACCCAGTGGGGACATTCAGTGAGGCCCCTGCATGACCACCTCGGGATTTGACCCTGAGACCTTCTACTAGTGTAAACAACTCTCAACCACTTGAGCTAACCCACCGATATATATATATATATATATATATATATATATATATATATATATATATATATGGGACACTAGAAAGCCTACTGTTAAGTTAAATAAAATATATTTCATTCCAAAACAAAACTCCTTGAAATAATTTCTACAAGATATCATACTTGGAGCTTTGAGGTGTATATTGTCCCGGTACAAGTTCATAATGTCCATGCTTCCACAATGCCACCTCTTTATCCTTTGTTTAATTATATATATATATATCTTAATTCTGGATCTACCAAGAGTAGAAATGGATCAAAACTTTTGAGGTGCAACCTTTACTCAAGTTTAGCATTGTAAAAAGGGTTTTCACCTCAAGGGATTCGATCCATCTCAACCCTTGGTAAAGTCAAAGATAAGATGGATCTATGTTGGTAATGTACTCAACCATCCCATAACACTGCTAAGGTGACGGGGTACTCCAATTCTCAGTATTAGCATACCACTTTACCCAACAACCTCTTACTAGTGGAAATTCACAAATAAGTGACTAAAAAAGTTAGCCATGAGAGCGTTTTTAAGCTAAATGTGATTAAATTTGAACAACACAACTAAAAATGACTAAATTAACTGACTAATTTAGTCATTAGATAAAATATAAAACTAAATAATATTTGACATAATAAAAATGACTAAAAAGGATTACTTTTCATTTATTTCAAATAAACCAGCGAAAAGAGAGGGAAAATAAATAAAAAAGGAAAAGAAAGGGAAATGAAAATGAGAGGGAAAGAAAAGGAAAATAAATGAAAATGGGCATTTCTTGAGGGTTTTTTTCCTGTTTTGTTTGGGATGGACTGATTTCACGAGTAGACTTTGGATTAGACTGGTGCACCTATAATGGATGGTAGAGTTCTGGAGTTTTTTTTTAATGGAAATCAATAATGTAGGGATTTGAAGTTATTTTTTAATACAAAGCAACACAATGCATGAATTTAATCCATATCCAGGGATATAAGGAACCTCAAATCAATTTATGAAGATTTTGTATGAAGACCTTAGAATAGAAACCTCACAACACGAGTTTGAATTTGTAAAAGTCATCTAAAATTTATGCGGGGATTTTACTGAATATTGTAGTTTTCTCTAGAGTGTCTATAGTGAAATATATGTATTATTTTATGCCTGTGTCCATGATTTTGTTTCCGTTTGTTATTTCAAAAACATAATGGAGGGTTGAGTGATCTAGGATGATGGTGTTTTGAAGGATTGAGTGTATGCCATTTGAAAATTGATTTGATAGGGGGGACTGAAAATGTATTCGGCCTCACCTTCTAATGGGGGGGCCCTCAACAAATATTGTTGTGAATAACAAGAGATAGAGAAGACCCAATGGTGATTGGTGAAGGTATTTCTAGAGTGGAGACCATTCAACAAAATTTGAGATATCTCTCTCCAAGACCACCCCGTGTGAAAGACACTTGGTATGAGTCAATCCCTTGTATGGGCAGAAGGTGTATAATAAATGCAGTAAATTGATAGACCGTAGCCCTGATTATGGATTCATCTCAATGGAAGAGACCAAGGAAAATAAATCAATACCGTGTTCACTCAATGGGAGTTTGGTGGCCCTTCATGCCCATCTATTTTTGGTAAATGAAGACATACAACAAGTATCCATTGTGGAGGAATTTGTTATTCAATAGTGTGTTCCCTTGTTTGGCTCCATGGTGGTAGAAGATGAGGTTATGCCCATCCATGTCTATGGAGAGCCTATTGAAACTCCAAGTTCAACTTTCTTATTACATCGATTGTGGTTCATCTACGTGTGCTGTGAAGGATCCCAACACCGATCCAATGCCCACAACCTTGCACAATATGCGTCTTTCATCTCCTAATAAGGGTTATTTGGTGCCAGAAAGTGTGCACCAAACATTGATTCTAGTGTATAATGTGGAGAAACATGAAAACCCTAATATGGATCCTCTCCACTCTACAAGAGTTACAGAAAACCCGTCAATGAAAAACCACAATAACACAGGTAAATCCACCAGATTCAGAGGAGGACTTTCATTTTCATGAACCACAATAAGGAATACGAGCTATATCAGGTGTTGGCTCAATTTACTGTCATAAATTAGAGCTTACTATTTTAAATGTCAACTTGGTATCCTAAGACTTAGAAGAATATCCAACATCTATGGACTTAGAACTAGACTGGTTTAAAATCTACTATAATTCTGTTGAGGCTTGGAAATTCGCAGGCAACAACAGCAAAGGATTCTCCCCAGTCAACGTTCCCAACTAGCCCGTGACTGTTTGGTGTAGGGAATTCGTCCAGTTTGTGGTCCGGCTACCGTAGGTCAAGTAAAAAAACTAAAGGGTTTACCGATTGCGGCCCGGTCCACCGTATATATTTTTGTATTTTGACTTAAAGTATGATATGCACATGCCTAATTAACATGCAGGGTGATAAGGAATGACATGAGTATTCACAAAGTGATGCGCAGGTTCTTACCTCTCGTCTTAGAACTCACAAGCACCTAAATCACAAAATAGAGTAAATCTAACTACCTACCTACCTATCCCCGGGGAGCTGGAATGTAACTTATCAATGAGTAATGTATATTGTACATGCATTATAAAGAGGAGTTACAGATAGCTGATATTCCTTCACACAACACATGAACTATTAAAGATATTTAGACAATCAGATAGCCAATTGCTTATGAACAACATTCATTACTCATGGTGGCAATTTCATAGAATAAACCAGAAATCATTCAAACAAGAACATAGGCCCTAAGAGTTAGAACGATCTCACAGTTAATGGAAAAAGTTGAAAAACGAAATAGTTCATCTTCCACCAATCCATAGCATAACATTTGAATGTCCCACCAAACTTTCTCTGACAGGAAAACAACAATTCTTTATTGCAAAAAAAAATTTGTTCTTCTTACAATATCCCTTTTCTTGTCTTACTGGAAAAAATCCCTTTGTTCTCCTAAGTCCTCTATATTTATACCAAAAGGATGAGACTGTTGGGTTGCTCGCAAATAACCTTTGGGCTTTCTCAACTCTTTTCCTCCCAAAATTTTAATTTCATCAAGTGTTTACAAAATTGTTACATATTGCAAAAGTGAACAATCATTCACGAGGAGGACCCCACTTGAGCATTCATAAATTTCTTCCAAGCTAAAGCCTCTGAGGCGATTCCTTCAAACTCAGAAGGTTCCAAAAAATGAATGTTTAACTCAAACTTCGCGGCCTGGTTCTTGATGGCTTCAATTCTGGCCGCGCTCAAACGAAGCTGATCCTCTAATAGCTGCACACTGATTGCAGAATGATCTACTTCATTCCTTAAAGTCTGGTCATCAAGAGCTTTAATGTGCTGTATTTTTCCTTCCTCCTCTTGGTACCTTCTCTGCAAAATTTCCACAAACAAGTTGTGGTCCGGAAAAGCCTCTATTCTCTGCTCAGCTTCTACTTGGCATCGGTTATAGGTAATCAGGAGCCTCCTGAAGAATTTTGTACATGCCCCTTTCGTTTTTCTAACAGCCTTTTTGAATTCCTCGGCTGTGTTAATAGCAAACTCCAATAAGTCATAATCCTGCTTTAGGGCCTGTCTATCTTTCGAGGGCAGCTCTGCAGGAGTTTCCTCATCATTCTCTAGCCTTGCCATCCTTGCTGTCAAGACTTCCAAGATGTCCTGAGATCGATCAACAAAATATGAGGAGGTCTCCAGAATCTCCTCCAAATGACCATCTATTTGCAACACTTTGCATCTTTCCTTTTCTATGGCTGTCTACAGCTGAAGCATCTTGGCCTTTTGTGCCAGCACATGTTCCTTGAAAGGTTGGAGATCCACCTGCTGCTCTTTTGCTTCCACTAAAGCTGCTGTTAGTGAGGTAATTTGCTCTTGAAGTTTTGTCTCTTGTTCATGAGATTGCCTCTTATCCGCCTCCAAGGCAGTCTTATGCAGCTCCAGATCCTCTATTTTTCCTAGCAGTTGTTCTTTCTCCGCCTTTAACTCCTGATATTCTTGTTGTATTTTTTTCAGACATTCTTGTGCAGTCTCCATAGATCTTCTCTCTACTTGGAGAACCTGCAGTTCAGCGTTTGAAGACTTCATCTCCTTTTGCACGTCTTCAAATTTTCTCTTCAACTTGCCGCTTTCTTCTCTCTCTTTTCTTAGTGTGTCTTTCAGTTGAGAAGAAGACTTCTTAGTTTGCTCCAGATCTGTCATTATCTTGTCCACATTGTCCTTCGAAGCATGGATCAATGCATCTCCTGCTTGAATAGTGAGTCTGGGGTCTCGGTTTGTTCCGTATACAACAGTCGTATCAGTTATCATCTTCCCAGACAGACCTCCTGTTTCTACCTTCTTTTCAGTTCTCTTCACTATCCTCTTTCTTTCCTTGTCATAGAAGATAGTTTTAAAATCAGGGATTTCTTCCCCTATCTTCTGTTCAAAGGGGACCAGTTTAAGTGTCGGGGCCATAGACTGTCTAGGCGTGCTGCTAGCAGGTACTTCTGGGTCTTAAACCTCGAGGTTCTCTACGTCCTGGGTCTAAATGTCAAAGGCTGACTGTCCTATCGCTGTCTGGGTCAACTTCATCCTTTCTGCCTCCTGTTTCTGAAGCTCCTCATCAAGCTTCTTTTTCCTTTCTTCTTCTTCAATTCTTGCATCTTCCTCTACTTTTTTGGCTGGCTCTTGTGCAGCTCTTCGTTTTTCTTCCTCTTCTCCCTTCAGCCACCCTTCAGCTTCTTGGGCTAACCTTTGGGCTTCTTCGTTTCTTTTCCTGGTTTCTTCATCGGCTTTTGCTTGTTCATCCTACCCCTTCCCACCTTTGGTGGTGGTCTTTTTTTTGAACCTTCTCTTCAAGGCTGTCAAGTTCAATGCACTGCGGAAGACAGACTCTTCTCTGTCCCAATGGTGAGTATATTTGAAATGTACATTGTTCTCTTTGCAGTGTTTAGCCACTTTGTTGTGGGAGTCATTTATGTGGAAGGGCATTTCCCCAAAATGAAACTTTTCCAACTCCTCCACGAACTCATCTGCCTTTTTGACTCTGGTAAACTTGTAACTCCCCAACTTGAAAGGCAAAGGGGGATAAGCAGCCTTCTTATGTTCAAATAAAAAGCTTCCTATGCCATCAAGGAAGACTTACCTAACTGCCTCTTTATGAACGATGTAGTCTGTGGCATATTTGGGCAGTAGAGAGGGTGCTCTGGAACCCCCGAACATTCTGAAGTAGAGCCCATCCTCCGTCAGGTAATAATTCACATATTCTTCAATTACCTGCAGTGCCTCTTCAGACATGCAGTCACATTCTTTCAAGAAAATGAGGGTATACAATGGCATGATAAAATGTTCACAGACTTCCCAGTAGTGACTGTGGTACTTATGAGTCCACCGTGGCTTGTATGTGGAGTAAACAGGCATCCTTTCCCTGTCCTAGATGCACCTTAGGTTGGGGAAAGGTTGATTGCATAGTATGCAGTCAACGAGTATTGAGCTCATGTAAAATTTTGACCTCTTTTGGGACACTCCTCCCAAGGTTGAGGCCAAGCAAGCTGAAAGACTATTTGACACTATGTTGGCCTAGTTGAAAATGGTCGCCTGTGTAGCGACATAAAAAATAATTGGCATCCACTCCAATTTGAAGCTTTTGCCATGAGCTCTCCCAAAAATTCTATTGAGCATTAAGGAAATGAACCTGTACGGGGTCCTTAAGCTCACAGTGTCATATTCTCCCGTTGGCCCGGTTCTAAAGTTTCTTCCAGGCATCAACATTCTCTTAAGGGTCTCGACGAGGTCCATTTTGATGTTTCTCAGCCAATCCTCAGACAAAAATATTTGTGCTTTTGGCAGGTGGTAGGCCAGGGCTACATATCCTGGGCTATAGGCA
>LPNX010593877.1:165645-251853 GCA_001517045.1 Pseudotsuga menziesii | reverse complement strand
AAAAGTATGCCGAGTGGGTACTCGTTGGATGCGGAATTTAATTCCGCATCCAACGAGCTCTCCCGATCAAAATTTGAGTAAAAACACGGGGAGATATGTTAAAAATACAAACAAAAAAAGTAGTTTTTTTAATGATACATATCCCCAAATTTTTATTAAAAAAGTGTTTAAGACCTATATGGTATTTCAAATTTAAATCAATTTCATTGGCTAACACATGATGACATGGAATTTGAATAAAAGTTAAAAGGCCCATTTTGAGTTGAAATTTCCTCTAATGGCCTTGTTTGTCAACATTCTCAAGGATCATGGTGGTTACATCTGCCCTAGGCAGAATCCACCCAATTACTTCAGAGCATAGAAAGAGCTCAGGTCTTGTAGCAATCTTCATCAGTGAAGACCTTTCTATATTGGCATATATGCCCTCTTCCTCAAAGCCTATATCGGGTACCTCTTGGCGTGTGATCAACCTGTAGATGTCTCCCCACTGATACTTAGGCTCGACACCAGTTATACATTTGGTATCTTCATAAATGTATTCGGTCTTAGTAATGACTTCCATGTCGGGATCCTCTTCGACCACAGGGGGCCTTCTTCTTTTGGTGCTTTGACATTTTGAGTTCGGAATCTTCCTATAATGTATAAAATTGTCATTGTTAGGCTATTTCTGGATAATTTGCAGAGATTAAAATAACAACGAAAAATGTTTTACCTCATCTGTGTATACCATGATGGAAATTAATTAAATGAAGCAAATATGTGCATGCAAATACTTCTGTCTACCACTGAAAATGGCTTAACTGACAAGATTTAAGTGAGAAACAAAATCTACATTAGAATGAAGAGACCTCGGGCTCTCTGTGGGCGCCATGACTGCTGCACTGCGTAGAACGACTGGGGCACCTATTCAAGACACTCAACGAGATGCCTCAACTAAAATACTATCCATGCAATCTATGGTCAATATAACAATGTGCGGTGATACACTCCCCCGGACCGGCTCGGGTTCGACACCGACCGTGAACCGGGTCGCTTCAAAACAGCGGGGTAAACGCGACGTGGTTTAAGGATGCGGGCAACATGAGAGGGGAAACCAGTCCAATACTCACAGGGAGGCCATGAAAAACCTTCTCCTAACGACCTATCATAATACGGGGCAGACTGGAGCAGACAACGTAACGGCTGTCTGCACCAATTTCCCCAACCACCAAGCGCAGGGTCCAACACACAACGACTGTGGAGGAAAATTACCCCGTGGGCCATAAAAAATCCCCACTGACAGTTACGCTACGCCCCCCCATCATATATACATGTAAACGACGGGGCCAAGGGAAAACGGTCATTAAAAAAACCTAACCGTGGAACAATCATCAAAACGCTTGAACGGAACGGGATAATGCATATAAGAGCCTACCTGGCACTGCTGTGTGACCAGCGGGAAGAGGACTATTAAGCTTCCATGGTTGAGCCACCCGGAAACGGAGGTACACCGACAACAGGGGTCCGACCGAGCTCGAGCAGAATGATAGCGAATGAAAACGACAGTGCACGACAGTCCAAAATAGTAATAGAATAATCAACATGCTCGACCCCATATATATATATATATATATGGTCAATCATAAGCGGCGGAAAAAAAATGGACGACGGAAGCACAAGGATCGGAGGTCATAAGAACATCTCCTTTCGCAACGTCGGGTGGTGGAACAACTAGGAGAACCGCCTGGAAACATCCGAGAGAAGTCAATAACGCATCGGAGCTCACAAGACTAATCATTGGAGCGATAGCGGGATAAGGAGCCACAATGGCGGAGACATAAAGGACATGACATTCCGCAATAGGCAAAAATCTAAATCAGAGAAAAAAAATCAATTAAACGACCGGAAAGATAGTGCTTTTTCCAACTGCAACGGCAGAAGCCCAAAACTTAAGGTTCAACGAAACAACAAAGTGAGGTTTGAAAAGTCAATGCATTATCGGGGAACTTCGTAGTCTGCCGTCCGCCACTGCGGAGAAAGTAGTAACAAGATGTTCTGTCGTGAAACCAAAAGTCAGCCAATTGATACAAAAAGCATCGGAAAAAAATATCGAAGCTAAAGCTTATTATTTCCCTGCAACGGCGGGAGCGCAAGCAAATAAACTTCTGACTCAAAGACTTGAAAAATGCATTCAAAGGCAAAGGTAAACTTAAACAAGTGGTGTATCATTTCAGGCATTAGGAAAAGTCTTTCTGAAGAATCATTAAATCAAATCAAAGAAGAAAATCAAACCAATATGAGCAAAAGGAGGGTCCCGAAATTTTTTGAATTTTGGGAAAATGTTGCAGCTGCAACAAATTCAAAGACCTAAGGCTATTTAAATGCTGAAGGTATAAAATTACCAAAAATCCCTTACAAGAAATGTATGCAATGACAATTTTTAACTTAAGCACATCTAAACACAAATCATAAAATGTAAAAATGATAAAGACTAAAATAATGCTGTTCTATTGTTGAAGGCATAAACCATTGAGTTCTTTTACATGAACTGTAAGTTCACAATGTATTTAGTTTTTCAACAATAGAATACTTTTACAGTAAACCTAAAACAATTCTACAACAATCTAAGCAATGTATAGCAAACCCTACTTAGATTACACAGTCTCAAACTCTCTTGCATTTGAATTGAAATAAAACAATATTGTTGAATGTGGTTTCCGGATTTAATTAGAATATATAGCTAAAGAAAATTCTTATACAAGAAAATTAGGATATAATGAAATGCATACAAGAGATTACAATGTGCATCTACAGAAAATAAATTAAAACATACCAACGCAACAACAAAGGAAATGGTGTGCACGATTAATAGAGTGGGCCCTCCACTGCTCCGCTCACACACAATGAACTATAAAATCACTAGCAACTAAATTGATCTCATAAAATTGCCACAGCAAATACACTTGCAAATTTGTTTGAAAGTCCGAGTTCTTTATTAATAAAAAAGCAGAGTCTCACTCAGTTTTGCCGGATGGCTTTTACATGAAAAATACCAATATTTATACTAATTGTTTTCAAACTGAAATGCTGCAATCTTGCTCCATATCATAATGCAAACTTGCCATAACCCCGAGCTCGCCCTCTGATCCACAAAAATAGGAGAAAATTCCTGAAATATCAAAACAGTCCCGTTTTTATGCTTTCTGGCAGCACAGGTGGTCGTCTTTGACCCGCATTGACTTGACACCTGTGAGGGCTATCTCGTGAAGTTGTTGGAAATAAATCCATCCTTGGACATCAAGGATCCTCCTTCATATCTCAAATCTTGCCCATTCATCCTGCAAATATCCAAAGCTTGGAGCGTTTACGGGAAGTTAACAAATCCTGTAATTTATTAAAATTTCGATTTAAATGCTTTTAGAAACTACAAAATTCGATTCATTAAAAATTAGCAACAATTATACCTTCATTTGATGAGATTCAAGGTTTTATGAGTGAAGTATGAGGGTTTAAGGATGATCATAATGGTATGAAGGGGTGGCTAGAAGGGTTAAGGCATAAAAAATAGATGTCAAAATGGCAGCCAACATCGGGTCGTTGAAAAAACCTCGAGCATAGCGAGAGATAGAATATTGGTAGAGATAGAAGACCAATTTGTTGTCTATTCCTATTCTTCATAGGAACTTATCCGGAGGAAGAAGTAGAAGTAGTGGAATCATTGATTCAATGGAATATTTCATCAATAGAGGAGGGGTTGTATACATATGGTGTGAAAAATATGATTTTTGTGATCAATGAAGGTGATCTAGAACTCATGAAGGAAGTCGTATTAAATCTTCATCTTGCTACATATGGTGGTTATGTGCATGCCCAATCCACACTGGGTTTTTTGTATGAGATACAAAGTGGGATTGAGAAAAGTGATGGAAAGGATTTTTTGTATCATCATTTTGTTGCAGAAGGTGGAAAATTTCAATATAAGATGGCACTAGCTTATACCTATTATTTCCAACAGGTAAACTGTAAAACTCATTTTCTTCATCCAATTTCAATTTTAGTTATGTAGGTTTTGTTGAATGGAACATTGATATGGTTGTGAAAATGTTATAGAATTGTTTCTCAGTAGAAATGGGTGAAGATCCCCAGATTTGTCAAACAACCTCTCGTAAAGTACTTATTTAAATTGACAAGCATGGGAAGGATGAAAACATGTTTTTACTTACATTTGATGGGAACATACCAAACATGTATCTCATATGGAATTTATTTTTTTCCACAAATGTATGAGAAATTTGTTAAGATTTATGTAGAACTTGCATCTGTTGATGTGGTCAGTTTTTTCAAAGAACCATAATTGGTTGAGCTAGTTCAAATCAACAATGATCAATTGATTACCTACCCCATAGATGATTCCCTAACCCTGTCTCCCTAATTAGGAATAAATAATATGCATGGACTCACCACAAAAATTTATAGAATTCTCCTAAATTATGTCCATACAATAACTTATCCTAGCACCGTATTTGACAAGACCAAAACTAAGCCACATATAGGCCAACTGATCCCAAATGCAGGGGTTTCTGCTTCCATCATACATTTCATAAGTGCATAGGTATTCTGAAGATGAATAGGATATGTATGAGGTCGATGCTAATTATTCAAGTGGATCCACTGATGCTGCAAAGGATGCTACCAAATGTTCAACAAGTTTCTTCGCTTCTGTGATGACCCTGTTGTCATGGTTGGATTGACACAATCACAAATTAGACTTTTACAAGATTACAGCTCTTAATTTTTCGATGCAAAGTACCAATACCAAGGTCTTTACATACATTGACATATATATGCAACCATGATAGCCTCTATTACTGTTGTTTAGGAGAAATCACCCTTTTAACCTAAGGTCTGGGGTTACCAACTTACTACTAACTTGCAGACAAATCGGCTTCTACAGGGAGTGGAAAGAGAATAGGAAGAAAATCTTGACTCACCCGATTAACGACGGTTGATCCAAGCTTGATCTTCTCTCGCTCCACTTCTCTCCAAAGATTCTAGGGATGTACTTCTCCACCTGCAAATAGAAAATCCTTCAAGTAATATCTCATGCATATGTATATTAGAGGTTAGATAAAAAACATATATATAACGTAATCACACATATTCATTAAGCCAATATACATGAAATAAACTCAATACAAGATTGGAAGAAGAATTCTCTTTATTAACAAGTGGTGAACAAGATAAGAGTACAACCCAATTTCTGACACAAGGAATCCTTTGCAACCAAAGGACTCTGAGTTCTGCTGCTCCAAGACTCTGAAGATATACCACCCGCATAACTTTGCTCTCCAAAATTGATTGATTAGTTCCCACCCCAAGGCCTCTATTTATACTTTGGGAAATATAGTGGTTTCAAATGTTGGGATGATTGAGATGGTTGGGATAGTTATGGATTAGGCCCCAACTCATCTCATCTAATCTCGATTATATTTTTTAATGTCGAATTAGGGTATATGCGGGTATTAATATAGGAAAATCACGTATGACATGTGGTTTCTCAAAGGGAAATCACGTATGCAATTATACGCGGGTTGCAATGCAAATAATCACATATGACATGCGAGTTGCAATGCACATAGTTGTGTATGCAACCCAAAATCCTTAATAAAAATATACAAGGCTGATTTGAGGAAAATGCATCAAAGGTCATGCCCATCTATAGTGTTTAGGCCACTTCAATCCAAATTGTCCTTTTGTGTACTTGTAATGTCCCAAATTTTGCATTGGGTCACAATGGCCAAATCACACTTTCCATATTCATGAAAGTTGTCAAAGGGATGCTAAAAGTCAAATAATTGCCAAGGAGGAAAATCACTAGTTTTCTAGGTTGGGGGTGGAATCTTTGATATTTGGAATAAGGGGGATAATAAATGATGTTTAGACATTAGAATGGGATAAATATTTAATAATTTATCTTAGTAAATAAATACAAGAGAAAATGGAATTGGAAATGGAGCATGAAGACACATGGAGACTATGGGGTCCACACTAGCTAGAATTCCTATGTTAAATGGTATCTTTCTCTTGCAAATTCGAATATATGGGAAGCCTAATGTTTTTGGATGGATTATAAGGATAATATATTTGTCCATATACTTCATAGGTTTAATTTGGGAAGAATTGTAACTTACATGGGAGAGGAAGAGCCAAATGGGAGTTTCATGGATTCTTGGCTAGATTCCCCTTACATTTATGACATCTATGACACCAATGATGGAGATTCTATGACAGTTATGACACAAGTAAGATCTGAAGGCTGACATACTGACATACTGACATGTTAGGACTGAATAGAGCATCTTAGAGAGGTCGAATTTGGGAGTTGGAGAAGGCCAAGAGGCTCCTACTCAAATTTGGGAGAAGAGGGAAGGTGAAGAGAGAGGCCACATGACATAGCATGAGAAACCACACCAATTCAACTTGGCTTTGGTTTATGGATGGATTTGGAACCTTAGAATACTAATAATTTTTATAAAATACAGGGATCATCTATGAGAAGAATCTTTTGATCATTTGTGAAATTGTCATTTGTGAATTGTGAGAGCTAGTGGATGACTAGTTTTCTTGCTTAAGCCAATTTTGAGGGTGAAAGATTCCAATCCTAGTTGGTGTTTGGAAAGGCCACTCAGGTATTTCATGGAGATTTAATGGAGTCTTATTTTTAGGTGTAAGCTATAGGAAATCATGTGGATTCTTCTATTGCAGCACTCTCTCTCAACTATTTCCAGTTTTCACACCATATTCATGCAAATGGAGGGATTGTGCTTTGGGTGAGATATTGATATCTTTGGGGAATATTCTGATGCCAATTATATTATGTTATGATGTATATGATCTTTATTTCACTTTAATAAGACTCTCAAGTTGAAATACCCAAAATAATTCATGTAAAAATGTTGAACAATGAAGAAATAATGTCATTTCCCCACTATCTTGTTGTGAACCATTGCAATGCTGATGATTTCTATATGGGAAAGACTTTAATTGTCAATTTATGATTGTAATCAGTTAAATATTCTATTTTATTCATTCTTAGAAAGTTTCAAGTATAAATTCCCAAGATTTGTATGTCAAAATGACTTTTAAGGAGCAAACAATGACCATTTCCACTCTATTTTGATATATGGCATGGCAATGCTTATTATTTTGAATGGAGGAATGTTTATCTGATAAATGTATGATGGATGGAATTTAATTAATTTTTATTTCAAGTCTCATGTTCAGTAATTAAGCATTGGAATCCATTTTACTCATTTTTATTGCATTGGGAGAAGATTTGGTGCATTTTCCCCAAGGGTCGAAATTGTGACTTGGGAGTTGTTTTGGAAAGAGTCATAACAGCCTATATAAAATGAAGCATGATGAATATGAGACTTTGAAAGGGTCCCTTACACATACACAGCCTCTTTTAATAAATTCAAGTGACTTTGGGATCATTTATGAAGCCATTTCCGAAAATTACCCAGGGGGAATTGGAGCCCCAATTTGCTAGTAAAGACTCCTACTTTGAATAGAACATTAAAAAAGTTTGAAAAAGTAATTGGGAGGTAAAAAAACATACATGAGCATGATATTTAAGTTAGATTATCATTCATGTACTTTCATATAAAATTTGGAATCATTTGGGTCAATTTGGAGGTCTAGACATCAAAACTAGTCAAGAGCCAAAATTGTGAAAAAATGGAAAATTGGGCATTTTAATAAAATTTAAAAAAGGGAACATTACAATGGTATCAACTCATGATATTTGAACATTATGTGGTCTGATATTTATGAGTAAAATAATTTAGGGACCACAATTATATATTGAAACCAAAAGTGCTTTTGTTGAAGAGGAAAAAAAAAGTAGGATAAGAAAACAATTTTTTGGAAACTATGACTAGGGATGAAAAGAGAACCTCATATGATGGTGAAGGGATAATGAAAAGAATGGAACCTATATTTGAATACATAACCAAGAATATTATGAAAGGATTTGAATTTTTGGCTATCCAAAGTTGGGAAAAATATATTGATTTTAAGAAAACCAAAGGGAAAAATGCATTAGTTTGCTTGAAGAGGCAAAAGGAGGAGACCCATGAACCACCCAGTTTTGAAATAGGTGGAGTAGAAGAAGTAGTACATGAAGATGATCGAAATTCACTCCCAAGTGACTCTGAAAAATATGAAGATACATCACATGATTATGAAGAAGTTTTTATTGAAAATACTGAAGATAATTTTGAGACACATGCTAACTTGGAAATGAAACAAAGAGCATCTACTGATGGATGCTTGAACTATGAAGGAGTACCTACTGATAGGTGCTCGCAAATCTATGTTGGTGAAATAGAGATCAGATTTCAAAATGTTGCTGCAAGCCAAAATTCCATTAAACATGAAAATGAAGACCTTGTAGCAGTTGAAGAAGAAACAAGATCAACTTCCCCATCACCACTTGAGCATCATGAAATTGGTCCTAGCAAGAAGGAATAATATGAGGAGGTTCATTTTCAAGAGAGTCATTTTCTTGAAGGGTCCTTAAATATGAATTAAAAGAATATCCAAGAGGCCCTTAGCATACTCCATGACACTCAAGCATTGGTATCAAATTCTTGTTGGAGAGCTACTTCCTTGGAGGATCCATCCTTCCTTGAAGACATGGAGAAGATCCAACGAGCAATGTGCAACATCAAAGGTAATTTCATTTCTTTGCTTTTTGATAGAAAAAATGTCATTGAGCTTATTGAATGGTTACATGAATCCTACTTGAAGAATAATGAATTTATTGATAAGCTCACAATTCAAAATGAGCAACTTCTTGAAAAGTTGCAAGACACTTGTTTTTCCTCCGATGTTTCAGATTTTCATAAGGTAGATTGCTTGGAGGATTCTCATGACATGATGGATCATGAGAAACATGAAAAATTTCAGGTTCTTGATGTTCTTGAGGATGATAGTGATGAGATCCAATCACTAGTAATGGTGGAAGAGGAACTTGAGTTGCCTCTTGAAAATGGTTACACAATTTTTGAAGAAGTGCATAATTACACCACCTTGGAACCAACCCATGAGGAAATGTTTGATTTTTTTAGGGAGGTGCATAATCCTACCCCTATGGATCCTTAAAATTATGACAATTTTCACTTACTGATCATTTGGGTGAGTTGGTTCTTTCTCCTACATCCTACACTTCCAAATTTTGCAGCAGTCATCCGAATGAAGTATGGGTGAAGGGTTTCTTTTTAATGGTGCCACATGAAGAGCATGGATATTATATTTCTCATTTTGATGATGGAATTATTATAGAACCATATTATTTACATTTTCAGCAGCATCCTTTTTTACATTATGATTATACACATCTACATGGGTGCACCTATGATGTTCACTTGAGTCACTTGGAGACTCATGATTTTCCTTGCTCCTTTTCTAGTCTATTTGATGTTGGAGGAACTTCATCCAACACTTGGGTGAAGAGGGATATGATCAAGGAACATTATTATTAGCAGTAACATCCTCTGTTATTTCATGATGATATACATATTAATGGGTGTATTGATGAGAATTCTTTGAAACACTTGAAATCTTCGTGTTTATTTGCTCCTTATTTGGTTCATATTTTGGTGGAGGTTCTTCATTCACTTCTTGGATGAAAGAAAAAATGGCTGATTATTATTTTGATGCATATTACATTCTTTGGGAGCAGCATTATAGGCCATGGGATCTCACCTATGTCATTGGAGCAGATTTGATTGGTCACTTGAAGCATATATGCACTTGGCAAATGGTAGTCTACTCCCTAGGATGTATAAGCACTTTCATGATTTCTTGGTGAGGCACCTCCTTGATGTACATTCTTATTATGTTGTTATATACTTTGATAATATATATTGTCCACTCATGATGTTTGGAAGAATTCATACAAGAAAATGGGATCTAGGAATTCTCTTTCCAAATGGTATCAGTTGGTGAGCACTCTTAATTATTGGAGTGCAATGCAAGCAATGGGACCTTGGTATAGTGTTTAGTCCCATTGATTTCAAATTCTTTGGTAAACAAGCAGTATGGGATATGGATTCCCCACTTAATAATTTTATGTTAATCAGAGTAGTGCAGCATCAAGCATGGTGGTTCCTCTCTGAAATATTCATGAAATCTCAAAGACTCAAGGTGGGCAGCTCAGTGGCAACTTCAAAGAATCATACATAAAGCAGGTTCTTCAACAACCATGTTTGCTTGAGGACAAGCAATATTGGGAAGGGAGGATTTGTAATATCCCAAATTTTGCATTGGGTCACAATGGCCAAATCACATTCTCCATATTCATGAAATTTGTCAAAGGGATGCTAAAAGTCAAATAATTGCCAAGGAGGAAAATTACTAGTTTCCTAGGTTGGGGGTGTAAGCTTTGATATTTGGAATAAGGGGGATAATAAATGATGTTTATACATTAGAAGGGGATAAATATTTAATAATGTAGCTTATTAATTAAATACAAGAGAAAGTGGAAGTGGCAATGGAGCATGAAGACACATGGAGACTATGGGGCCCACACTAGCTAGAATTCCTATGTTAAATGGTATCTTTCTCTTGCAAATTCGAATATATGGGAAGCCTAATGTTTGTGGATGGATTATAAGCTTAATATAATTTTCCATATACTTCATAGGTCAAATTTGGGATGAATTTTAACTTACATGGGAGAGGAAGAGCCAAATGGGAGTTTCATGGACACTTGGCTAGATTCCCCTTACATATATGACATCTATGACACCAATGATGGAGATTCTATGACAGTTATGACACAAGTCAGATATGAAGGCTGAAATACTGATATAATGACATGTTAGGACTGAATAGAGCATCTTATAGGTCGAATTTGGGAGTTGGATAAGGCCAAGAGGCTCCTACTCAAATTTGGGAGAAGAGGGAAGGTGAAGAGAGAGGCCACATGGCATAGCATGAGCAACCACACCAGTTCGACTTGGATTTGGTTTATGGATGGATTTGGAACCTTAGAAGACTAATAATATTTATAAAATACAGGGATCATCTATGAGAAGAATCTTTTGATCATTTGTGAATTGTGAGAGCTAGTGGATGACTAGTTTTCTTGCTTAAGCTAATTTCGAGGGTGAAAGATTCCCATCCTAGTTGGTGTTTGGAAAGGCCACTTAGGTATTTCATGGATATTTAATGGAGTATTATTTTCAGGTGTAATATACAGGAAATCATGTGGATTATTCTATTGCAACACTCTCTCTCAACTATTTCCAGTTTTCACACCATATTCATGCAAATGGAGGGATTGCGCTTTGGGCGAGCTATTGATCTCTTTGGGGAATATTATGATGCAAAATATATTGTGTTATGATTTATATGATCTGTATTTCATTTTCATAATACTCTCAGGTCGAAATACCCAAAAGAATTCATGTAAAAATGTTGAACAATGAAGAAATAGTGTCATTTCCCCACTATCTTGTTGTGAACCATTGCAATGTTGGTGATTTCGAATTGGGAAAGAATTTAATTGTAAATTTATGATTGTAAAAAGTTCCATATTATATTTTATTCATTCTCATAAATTTTCAAGCCAAAATTTCCAATATTTTTATGTCAAAATGACTTTTAAGGAGCAAACAATGACCATTTCCACTCTATTTTGATATATGGCATGGTAATGCTTATTATTTCAAATGGAGGAATGTATCTCTGATAAATTTATGATGGATGGAATTTAATTAATGTTTATTTCAATTCTCATGTTCATACCTTAAGCATTTGAATCCATTTTACTCATTTTTATTGCATTGGGAGAAGATTTGGTGCATTTTCCCCAAGGGTCGAAATTGTGACTTGGGAGTTGTTTTGGAAAGAGTCATAACAGCATGTATAAATGGAACCATTATGCATATGAGACTTTTAAAAGGTCCTTTACACATACCCATCCTCTGTTCATAAATTCAAGTGAATTTTGGATCATTTGTGAAGCCATTTCCGACAATTACCCAGGGGGAATTGGAGCCCCAATTTGCTAGTAAAGACTCCTACTTTGAACAGAACATTAAACAAGTTTGAAAAAGTAATTGGGAGGTAAAAACACATACATGAGCATGATATTTAAGTTATATTATCATTCATGTACCTTCAAATAAAATTTGGAAGCATTTGGGTCAATTTGGAGGTCTAGACATCAAAACTAGTCAAGAGCCAAAATTGTGAAAAAATGGAAAATTGGGCATTTTAATAAAATTCAAAAAAGGGGAAATTACAGTACCAACATGAGGAATGTCGACACTCAGTTGGAGAAGTGCCATTTTGGATGATATCAGATGCCCCCTAATGTGTGAGGTCAGAGTGAAGCGATGGCCGAAATACATTATATCATTATCTTGGAGAACTCAGAAGTCCAAGGAAGCAGAGGAAGTACCTGAAACAAATACATATCAAATGTCATATACAAAATCATATCTGAGGATGCCATGTTCAATATACTATAACACTATCTCCTTTACAATACTTGAGTACATCATATGATACGGGTACTAAACCACGTATATTACAAAGGTGGATCGAAGCCACAATATATAATCATGACGAGTCTTCAAAGATATTGAAGCTGTGTAAGTAAACACAACACAATCTTACACAACTTAGGTTATAGATGTGAACCTAAGGTCTTCGTCATAATCCAAAGGAACTAGTACAATCCAGGCCATGTGAATAGATGTGTCAAAGTCGAACATGGAAATGATTCAACAGATTGTCAATCAATAGGTGACAATTGACAACTGAAGCAAAGGAATTCACCAATGATGAAAGTGAATCCTAGGGTACCATCGTCAAAAACTCTAGGTCTTCGTCTTCAGGAAATGCTGATGAGAATCCATGCTGTGATGAGGAAGGCAATAGATCCTCCAACGGATCACAAGCGTGACTAGGAACTAGATAAAGGAAGGTAGACACAAGTGATATCAGATAGGATAATGATGGAATCACGATAAAAAGCAGAAACAAGGATAGATCCTTGAACAGGGAGCACGACACAAGGATGACCCAAGGTAGCTTTTTAACTTTGCAGATAGAACAACTAGACTTATCTGTCATGTAGGAGACATGATCAGATTCCCCAGGAATAAATGACAAGTGGAGGAGTAAAAAACTCAAAATGATAGCTGGATTGAAAGTGTACACTGAGACATGAGTATTGAAAAGTCTAGAGAGTGCTATGTTCAAGGAGGACATGCTGCCATCAACTATAACCCAAAGAGAAAACTTCTTCCTTATATTTCCTGTTAAATTTTAACGAGTCCAGGAAAGTCAACTCAACTCTCTCTTCATTTTTGATAAGCTTGAAGAGAAGAAGGAATAATGCTTTATAATGTCACTTATTCGTGGATTTTACGAGCCCGAACTAGTACATGCTCGCTTGGTGTTTTCATATTTAGATAGTTTGAAAATGCCAAAGAAGACTCCATGGGGTTCCTTTTTCATCCAATTTAGTCTCTTGAAACCGAAAAAGTATAAAACATATCTCAGAAGAACTCTCTTAACTTCCTAAGAAGAAAAGGTGAACCTTTTTTGTACTTAGTCAGGGAGGTCCAAAAAAGGTTAAATTACCACCTACGCAACGCTCCTTCAAGAGTAGCTTATAGCTTGAGTTTTACAAGTGTGAAGGTAAGCAAGATCACTCGGAAAGACCCATTTGAGTATGAGAAATGGGGCTTACAACAGTAAACTCGATGTTTTGTTCTTGTTGTTTAATGAGCATGACAAAGACATAAAGTACACTCAGAATCTTTTTCATGTTTAGGTACAGAGCACGAAAACGAGAAAACTAAGCTCATACCGGGTAGTCCTTTTCTGTAAGTTTAGTCCCTCAAGTTCGAAAAAGTGATAAACCTATGCCTGAGAATACTCTTCTCAAGTTCACAGAAAAGAGAGTGATCCTTTCTCGTATTATTCCACATGGTCCGAGAAAGACATAACCTACCACCAATGTGGATTCCCATTCACATATTCTTAATGAGCCTGAATGAACAAGTTTACTCGGCAGTCAAGTATTTTTTGAAGAGTTAGACTTGGGCCTAAAGAAACTCCATAAGGGTGGGGAGCCTTATAAAGGGGATAGCTTGTAAAAAGAGACAAAAAATGAGGCTCAATTTGGCATGAAAATTAGCTAAGAAGGCTCCCCAGAACCTATGACAAATGCGGAATGAGTACCAAAAGACAATAAATGTGTTCTAAGCTAGAGTACTCATGTTAGGAAAGCCCTATCCATGGAAGAACAATGATATAGACAAGGTACTAATGGTTGAATACCATAGTCCGTGGTCAAAGTAGTAATCCTAGGGGTAAAGTGGATTAATTATAAATGCAAAAATGCATATAAATGATCAAAATCCTACCTTATATGATTGGAAGACGACTTTGAATAACGTTAGACCTGTTTCACTAGGTAAAAAATAACATGGCATTAGTTTGGTTTAATAAAAATTACAAACTATAGGTTAAAAAACCTACTTTTGAAATAATTTCTATAAATAGTGCAAAAATAGAAATCAAATTCACCATTTGGCAGTTTTACCCAATATAGACAAGTTTTACCTCTACTTTCAATTGCTCGCTGTGGTCAAACTGTTGGACGAAATTCAAAACCGCAAGTTCCAGGTAAATCTACTCTCCATGCTCTTTCATTTCATCCAAGCGGATTTTTGATTTTATGAAAAATTTGATGTTTTTCAACCAATTTAAAGGTATTCACACTGTATACGTGGGTATGCTATGTAAACAGTCGTGTATACACATTTTATACGTGGCTTGCTCGAAAGAAACTCGCGTATGATACACGACATGTCCAAAGGACAGTCGCGTATACTGCACGATATATAAAAATGCTATCTAGGGCCAAAATCAAAAGTTTTTTCATGAAACATGGTGTTGGAGTGGAGGGAGAGGGAGCATGAAGACATGGACCAAAATGCTCTTCGAAGTGCCCCCACGGTGCATGCATTGCGGAAAAGTGGGCTGCTTAAATTATTTTGTACCTCACCTATGCGATCGAATGTCCACTTATTGGAGTTTTTGATAAACTACTTGGATCATGATCTAGATGCATTAGACTTTCAAGGTGAGATTCTAGAGATTACACTGGAAGAAATCTATTTCATATATGGTTTGTCACGACGGGGAGTTCTTGTCAACTTGGAAGGTACCGGTAGGGGCGGTGACCTTCTAAGTGTTCAGAACTATATTGACACTTACTGTGTGCCTAGTACTCAGAAAAGGGGTACTTGCATCCCTATTGTCCATACTCACAGCTTTCCATTACAAGTGTTGGTAAGCACGATAGTGAGGGTTGCAGGATCATCATCACTTCATCTTGCAACTCGAAACCAGATGAGAATTGCGATGGAATGTCTACAGAGATCTTTATATGACTGGTGCTCGGGAGTAATCCTGATAATGAAGAAGCAACTCTTTGACTGCAAGAGAGGCCGATGGAAAAACTTCGGTTATTCTAGCATATTGGTGGAATTTTTCTTTGAGAGAGTGCCCTGTCTTAGTCCTGCAGTACCTCTACCAGTTTCCTCTCCCTGTCAACCGAGGCTGAGTAAATGGGGAGAAATATTCCTCTGCCAGGGTGGTGGTGGATCGGTTCAGAGTGTGTATGATGATGATTTCTACGTATGGTGGGAGAGACAAATACCAACACTGGAGCAGTTTCCATATGCTGGGTTGGATTTCTGGGGTGACAATGACCTTGTCCTCCCTCCTAGAGGAGCACGGGGAGCATCAGGTATTTTGGTTTTTCAAGTTTTTTAATTTTTTTATGAATTTTAGTCATAAAGATATATACATATGTATAAGAGTTTTAATCCTTTAAATGTTTAAAAATGCAGCCCTTTTACCAGCTCGCCCTGTTGGGCATCCTCGCATGTATGTGCGACCAGTGGCAGGAGAGGATCACGGTTTGATTAGGGTTCATGAGGGGAAGTAGGTGAGGCTTACCCAAAGAGTACCTACTTTGCGTATTGAGTAGATCCCTGCCGTTATGCAGGAGTTAGTGGTTGGTATCCCACCTATCTGGGTACATGGATACACCTTATGAGAAGGGTAGCCAGAGCAGTACTTGTTTACATAGAGGCTGCTGAGGTTAAAGAGGCTGAAGAAGCCCGAGAGCAGGATGACTAGGGTGCTCAGGGTGGTCAGGATGAACAAGGTGGTCAAGATTAGACTTAGGAGCACTTTTATGGATTACGATCCAGATTTTGTATATATTTTTTGTATATTATACAGTTATGACTGGATTTGAGGATCAAACTCGACCTATCTATATGGATAGATATTCACACACGCACACACACACACACACACACACACACACACATTTTTCCGATTTATTTACATGTGTTTTTCAATGTGTCTGTTGTAAATTTTATGAAATATGTGTTAAATGCCAATCCAAGATATAATTCGCATATGCATCAGTTAATGAATTTTAATTTCTTGGAATATTATTAAATGTAATAAAATCAAAATTTCTTTCCAATAACCTAACTTGCATAAACTGACGTAGTAGAATAGGGTTTCGCACCTAATAAGCTCAATTGAGCTGGGAAACTACCAGTTGAGATTCAAGCCTGACTTCTAGCTGGGTAATGCCTCACAACAAGGCATCCCATAATAGCTCAATGATAGCCCTGTACTCAGCCACATTATCGGTAGCAGGACCTAGACAAACGCCTCTAGAGGCAACTAGCTATCCAGAGGGTGAGTAAATAACCCATGCGGTTGAAGCCAGGTTGCAAGTTTGGCGACTAGTGCCATTTGCAAAACCTACGAACCACTCAGAAGACATCTGTAACAACCAACAGATGATATAAGAACACAAACCAATGAACTATTGTACATGAATTTACATACAATAAAAATACAAAAAAGTACTAAACCTAAGCATAGTATTTTTTGAGGTAGAGTCCATTTCTAGGCTCAGGAAGCTTATTTCCATCGAAATCAGTTAATTCATACACACCTTTCTTCAAAAATTTTGACACGACATAAGGTCCTAACCACATAGACCTAAATTTCCCTGCCCCCAGGGGTTCTTTTTCTTGATCCCAAAGCAAGACAAGCTCCCCTTCAGAAAAAATCCTAGGTTTGACCGATTTATCGTACTGATTTTTGACCCTTTTTTATGAGCTTCGTTTGCTGTCAGCGCATCTCTACGTTGTTCATCTAGATGTTCTAAGTGTAACAACCATTATTCCAGCTCAGTTGTATCAGGCAGCACATGAATAACAATCTTTAGAGATGGATTTCGCATTCAACCGGGGTTACTGCTTCCACTCCATGAATGAGTTGGAAAGGAGAAAAACCTGTGGTAGTTTTCACATTGGTCCGATAATCCCAAAGTGCAGGATACAACATGATGTGCCAATTGGACTAGGCTGCATTAATAGTGTGCTTGAGAATAGTCTTCAAGGCTTTATTTACATCCTCGACTTGACCATTCACTTGCGGGTAGAAAGAAGATGAATGTTCTTGTTTAAACCCTAGCATAGTGGTCAATTCAACCATCATGCTATTTTTTGAAGTGACTGCCATGGTCAGTGACAATCTCTTTAGGAATACCAAAATGTGCGATAATTTGGTTAAAGATGAAAAAAGCTGCAGTTTCCCCGTCAACTTTATAGGTGGGCATTGCCTCTGCCCACTTCGTGAAGTAATCTACACTGACAATGATGTATTTGTGCCCCCCAATTGAGACTGGGTTGCACGTCACGTAATATATCCCCCACTTTGTGAAGGGGCCCATTGAAATGATGGGAAATAACAGAGCAGGATGCGACCAAATCTTTCTGGTGTAAAGCTGACAAGGATGACATCGCTTCATGGATTCCACACAATCTTTAAAAATAGTGGGCCAGAAATAGCCGGCACGTAAGATCTTCTAGGCCGTTACTAACCCAAATAAATGACCCCCACATGCTCCACTATGGGCATCATTTAGGATATTCTTGGCCTCCTCGTGGGTAAGACATCGACGCAAAATAGAATCTACCCCTCTACGATATAAAGTATCTCCAATAATGAGGTATTTTTTTGCATGTAAGCATAGTTTGCACTGTTTTTCCCTCGAAAAGGCCGCAGGGCACTTCAGAGTCTAGAGATAAACAAGTATATCTTTGTACCAAGGGCCAAAGGTGGAAATAAAAAATATGTGCTCATCTGGGAATGAGTCTTCTTCAATGGCTACATCTTCCTCAACCGAAAATTCTGCAATGAGCTCTGCAAAAACTAAGAATTTTTGGATTTGTCGGATTGGAAATCTAAGTCAAACTCTTGGAGAATGACTATCCATTTGTTGAATTTGCCTCCAACTATCTGCTGGGAAAAACATATTGGGAAGGATTAACATCCGCCACTACCATTGTGGTCCTTAGTAAGATGTAGTGACGCAACCTCGAAACAACATACACAGCTGCTAATGCCAACTTCTCGACGTGGGAATACCTAAGTTCAAGGCCAGCTAAAACACAAATAAGATATAAGATGACATGCTCTTGGAGCTTATCATCCTCCTGGACTGTTACTACCCCTATGGTCGACTCAGATGCGGCCAGATACAATATAAAAGCATGAGAGTAATCTGGCGGGCGCAGTAATGGTGCCGACAACAAAGCTTTCTTTAATGCCTCGAATGCAAGTTGTTCAATTTCATCCCATACAAATGGGGTGTCCCGCTTCAACAGGTGCATGAAACCTTTAGTGATCTTGGCATAATTTATGATAAAATGTCGAAGGAAGATGGACTTCCCTTGTAGGCTTTGAAGCTACCTGATGGAACGAGGAGGAGGCAAATTTACTATGGCCTCAACTTTCAAAGGATCCACCTGAATACCTTTGTTAGAAACAATGAACCCGAGCAGTCTCCCTGAATTGACACAAAAAACGCACTTGTGGGGATTCAAGCAAATTTTGTAGTATCTACATCGTTCGAAGATTAAACGCAAGTGATATTGGTGATCGATTCTCTTACGAGAATGTGCTGGCAAATCATCAAGGTAGGGTTCGACAATAGATTTAATGTCATGAAAGGAAAAATCATTGCCCACTGAAAGGTAGTCCCTGCATTTTTCAATCCAAAAGATATTTTCTTGTACGCAAATGTACCCCAAGGACAGATCAAAGCTGTTTTATGTTGGTCTTCTGGTTTAATTTGAATTTGATTATACCCAGAGAAACCATCCATAAACGAAAAGTCTTCACTCCCTGCACAAGCATCAATGATTTGATCTATGAATGGTGTGGGGTAGTTATCCTTAGGAAATGCTTTGTTTAGATCACAAAAGTTAGTACAAATGCGTATTGTCCCTTGCTTTTTTTCGACAGGAACGGGTTTGGATACCCATTCTGTCAAAGCTATCCGGTAAATGAAATTGGATTTCAACAGTTTTCAAGTTCATCCTTAACAACTACTGCTTTACGTGGATTGACAGGTCTAAATTTTTGTAGAATGGGTTTGGCGTCAGGATATGTTTGGATTTCATGTTCGAATATTGATGGATCTATGCCTGGAATCTCCTCATATGACTAGGAAAAAACGTCGCGGAATTCCTTAAACAAGGCTGTATAGATAGAAATCTCCTTCGGAGAGCAGTTTGCATCGATATGTACATTTTCCACAACGTTTGGGTTTGTAGATATGTTGATAGGAATAGTAACGTAAATGTTTTCCATATTCCCCTCAACAAATATTCCTTCCCTAGGTAAGGGATTAATGGGTGTGTCAACATCACTTGCCAGTCTCATATGAAACTCTTGATTTTCAATCATGCTTAACTGTGGATGAAAATAGGATCGATGGTGAAGATCTTCACAGATCTTATCTCGTCCGCACATAGCTTCCATAATGGCTTTGTCAGATGGCAAAACCATATCTAAGCAATCTTTAGTATGCAAAGAGTTCTCTGCCCAAACAGGCATATAGGATTATTCCGGCTCCTCTGAGACCATGAGAGGGACCATAATGGGATCAACAATGGTATGAATGATAGATTGATAAGCTACTTCCATTGCCAATAAGGGCACTTTAGGTTCATGGCAGGAAGGAAGAACCCAATGATCTATTCTATCGAAAACCGTTGCAATAGACTTCCCTACACTTGTAGAACCTAAATAATTAATCGGAGCTGGAAAATCAAATGTGCCCATAAATGATGCATACATTCCAGCCCCTAAGCTCTCTGAAGCAGGTTCAACTTGATCAACCAATGGAACGGTGGACTCATTAGTTTCCATGCGACCCTTTCGAGTGAAACTGAGTTGGTCTACAATAACCAACTTCCCTTCGTGCGGAAACACTACTACCAGAAGAACGACCGATGCAATAGCAGACATGGCACAAGTACAACTTCTCCCCAAGAGCAATTTATAATCCAATGGTGCATCAATCACCTCTACCTCAACAGACACTACCTTCCCTGCCAACTTTATTTCGAAAGCTGGTAGGATACCATGTGGATGAAATGACCTTCCGTTGAAAGCAATAAGTAGGGTGTTCGATGGAACTAGCTCTGGAGATCCAAGAGATTTCCAACAAGACAAGGAAATGACACATGTGGAAGCGCCCTCATCAACAATTGCCCTTCCAATGGTTTTTTCGGCATGTATGACATCTATCGATAAGGCCACATGATAAGGTAGGTGAATTTTGACATCAGACAAATTAAACTTCGCCATGAAGCTCGATGAATCCATACTACCTAAGGATGCTAAGAGTGCATCTCGCTGGGCGGGACAACTCTGTAACACCTCTAAAGCCAACATCTCACAAGGGGTTTGGGCTAAATCTTCAACTATAGAGTAGTTGGCTGCAGCCCTAACATTAGGATTGTGCAAATTTTTCTTAAAGACACCCTTTGGTATCTTGGGCATAGTTTCAACAGGTTTTTCAATTGTGAGAGGGTTAGAAGTTTCACCTATAGACTTACCCTTCTATGGAGCCTCAGTCTCATAGTTCTTGTTCCTAGTCTGGAGTAAAGTCTGGGATCGAACCATGTTGATATAATTTGGGTCAGGAGCATTTGGGGTGCCCCCTGCTACATTTGAAGCTGAAGTGGAATTCTGTCCTTGGGGAAAAGGATCCTTCAGGATAGCCAGTTGTTGGCCTTTAAGCAACTTCTGAGCTTGGTCAATAAGGGGACATTGATGGTTCAGGTGATCTTCCTGGCACAAATTACATGTAAATTTCACCTTCTTCTTCTCTTTTTTTCCCCCATCATCATTGTTTGTGGGTTTTGGCTTGTTTTGGTTTCCATCACCTTTCTTCCCCATTTTCTTTTTCCCACTGGGCTGCTGATTTCCCTTTTGGGAGGATCGTGTAAAAAAATTTGCGTTTTGGGGTGAGGGGGAATCCTTTGCTACCTCCACCGTAGATTGTTTGATGGCCAATTCATGGATTTGTTTGGCCAAATATTCTACAGTGGGATATTTCACTGAACCAACCACACCATCAGCATGTGTCTAGGCTTAGGTTTTTCAACACTATGGGTTGGTATCGGTGCATCAAGGATGATTTCATATAGAACCCCAGAATGAGAATATATCAAATCTAACTATCGGGCCCCAAGGATATCCTCTTCCTCATTAGTTATTCCCGAAGTGGATACATCCTTAGATATATACGACAATAAGGATTTAAGGAACCATTCTAACAAAAACTCGGGAGGGATAGTGGCCTTAATGAGCCTTTTCTGCCTTCACCACTCTTGGATATGATCCGAAATGTGAGTGGCTTTATCCTGCCGAAAAGTGGACGATAAATCTGTGTTGGTGTCGTACTGGACAAGAAGATGGAAATGGTTAAGGAACACATCAGTTAAGTCCCAAAAACTATCAAACACAGCAGAGGGAAGTTCGATGTACCACTTTGTCGCAGCACTAGTAAGATTTCTCTGGAACAATATCAACTGAATGGTGTCATCATTCAGTGAGTTGGAAGAGCACCACAAGTGAAAAGTGGTGATATGAGCCCCTGGGTCTTCACCAACTTTGCCTTCAAATTTTGGAATATCCGAGCATAGTTTGGTAGGGACAGATGGCCAGGTGGTATCATGTTTCACCGGGTCATTCATTAACTTGGCCAAGTCTGGAAGTTCAAAGTTTCCAGGAATAGAAGTTTGGGTCTATCCAGAGCCTAAAAAGTATGAGCTTGGGAAGTAGAAGGACTTGCCCACTGATTCCCAAAAGAAAGGTGGGGTTGCCCCCAGCTACCGGTTGTGAGGTAGTCAGACCACTTTGGAAAGGATTCCACCCATAAACCAGTGGGTTGTTCATATGTGGTGTAGTGTATGTGGTTTGAGCTGCTCTAGATGAAACAAGATTTTGAAAAACAGGAGCAGGTATCCCTGAAAGGAGAACTTGTGAAAGGAGAAAGGAGAACTTGTGAAAGGAGCTGAAATTGACGTTTGAAAACCTTGACCATAAGGGTTAGTGTTTCCAAACTGCACCCCTACATAGGTAGGTGTTGGACCTACATATGGAGTGGATGGGGGAACGTGCCCCCCATTCCAAGGAAAACCCTTGACAAATGAAGAGGATCCCACTGGACCACTTTGGGCAGTGTGTGCATAAGAAGTTGAAATAGGAGGTACACTAGGGATCCCAGTGACCACCCCACCAGAAGTGCCTACTACATTTGTTGAAGCCGGTGGTTGAACCACCCGACCAGCTGGAGTTAACAGAGTAGTAGGTATGTTTTCTCTAGGGGCACCTACTGGGGGAGGTGGTACCCCTTAAGTCGGAGCAACTGAGTTGGAGGTAGAAGAAATTTCTCCTGCACTAGACATTATCCTGCCCACAGGAACACCAATCACAGGTGAATTTAAAGGACGAACCTGGACGATCATTGGATCGTTTAGGTCAGTAAGAGGCGAATTAAAGTTTCTCACAAACTCATCAGCATGCAAGTCTTCTATCTCTACTGGGGTTTTATCAACCACGTATCAACCTGGTTTGTCTTAAGTTCTGGTTCACCCAGAACTGAACTTCACTAATTCCTACCGGTTCGAAAGAATCGTCTGTGTATAATCTTTGCCTTTGAGGGGGCGGTGGAGGCTCCACTGTAGTGAGCGGGGAAAGGTTTTTCAACGTTCCTGACCTTCTGAAAGGTTGGTCCTCCACGATTGAAAATTTGACTCTTCACACCCTAAGGTCAGCTAAACAAAAACAAACCATAGAGTAATCACTACAAAATTTCCTAAAGTCTTTCAACAATCAAAAGGGGTATAAGATATGTTTTTTGGAAGAAGGCTGAGAGACAGTTACTTGGCGTCCTTGAACATGTTCTTTGGAGCAACCGAATCTGGTTGTCCGTTAGTCAAATCCGAATATCATTTTAATAATGAATATGAATAATAATAATATATTGGATGATTTAATAATTACAAGGGAAGCTCACCTTTATAGGCTTTGAGCGTGTAAACTGAAGGGTTACACCCTTTCATAAGATAATTAACTAATCTAAATAATATTTTATTTTATAGTTGTTACATTGCCACTTCCTTTAAGGAAGCTTTGTCCTCAAAGCTTAAGTATTTTTCTAGTGTCGTTCTTCATTCTGACTCGGTGTCGGTATTAGAATCGGACAAGGTCTCTTATGCAGAGACTTGCACTTCCTTTCCATTGATGATTTTGCACTGTATTGTCTCATTGTTACTACATTTATGACTAGGGGTCCAATCATCACCGCATCGACGACATATGTTTTTGTTCTTTTTTCTATTATCAGCCTAATTGTTAGATGACTTCGATCTATTCTCCATTTCATAGGCATATGATTGAGGTTTGTGGCATTGATGATCGGGTGACCAAGTATCTGCATAGTACCTACATTGTGTTTCTTTTTCTTTTTGATTATGGTTATCGCCACTTGTTTTAATTCCTTCCAATTTGCGTTCTGTGGCTTTTGCTTTCTGTCTTGCCACTTCTACATTAGGTATGTCATGCAACTTTAAATCTTTTTGGAGGTATGGTTTAATACCTCCTAAATAGGTTTCGAGTCTTTTCTTGTCAGACAACCCAAATACTCGTGTCGATAAGGATTCCCACTGATGTGTGAATTCCTCAACGTTTCCGACTTGTTGTAGTCTGGTAAGTTTAGTGAAAAATTCATCTTCTTTGATTCTTTGAAACCTATTAAAAAAATCATTTTTGAACAAGTTCCAGGTGTAGGTAAAATTATCTCTCTTCCACCATAAGTACCAATTATAGGCGTACCCTTCCATATGCATTGACGCGTATTTCACCTTCTGCTCGTCAAATTGAATGTTGTAAATGTCAAAGTATTCTTTTGCTTTGTTTAGCCAAGCAACGCATTGGTCTTCACTCCCATTGTATTTCGACAACTCTATTTTTGCCTTAGGTGGGTGCAATTTGTAAGGACGATGTTGATTTCCTTTTGCCTTATGGTTTGATGGTGGCTTGGAACTACTGGACGATTAAAGTGACATATCTAATTTGCTTCGTTGTTGGCGATGACTTTTAGTTTTTCTTTTCTCTACTATTTTACTTATAGCGTCTATTTTGCTATTTAATTGTGCCTCCATATCTGGAAGTACTTGTGTTTCTATCTCTTGCTTAAGCGTCGCATTGTTAATCTTTATTTCTTTTTACAATTCTTCTTGATTCTTGAAATGAGGCATCTAGCATGTGTGGACTGTTGACTTGGCCTAGACTGGGTATGAGCCTTTGTAACATCTCGATTAATGTATTATGGTTCTGTGTCATGGTGCTCATGTTCTGTGTTAAGGTGTTTATGTTTTGCATCATGGTACTCATTTTGTCATCCACATCTTTTTGTTTTTCGTTCAGGATGTCAAGTTTGTCGTCGAGCCTTCTTTCTAGTACCAAAACAAGCTCATCTTTGCGTAATATATTGTTATTTTGCATCTTTTCCTTCAAGCCTTCTTGGTTAGCAATAATGGACTTTATGTCCTTCTCCATTTTTTCGATCTTCTCTTTCAGTTCCTCCATGGTCTTGGACCTTGTATACGGAGGTGTGTATTTCGGTCCTATTTTGGCTTTTGAGGTGAATTGAATAAGAATATATTAATTATTATTATTATTATTATTCATAAACTATATTTTGTATATAGTTTTTTATTTTTTATTTTTTTATTTTACAAATATTATAATAAACACAATATTTGAAATTTTTTTATTTTGAATTTATTTAAATATATTATTAATATATTATATTATATTATAATATATTACAATATATTGTTTTTCTTTTTTTGTTGTTGCAGGTTTGGGTTAGCCTGGAGATAATGGAGCGGATGGTGGAAAAGAAGGCTGACGTGGGATGGGAATGGGGCGCATGAAACAAAAGGAAGGATGACGTGGGATGGGAATGGGGCACGTGAAGCAGCAGATGGGTGGGTGCAAGGAGGACGGCGCATGGAGCAGTGGGGAAGGTGGTGGCGTGGATTGGAGAGATGGCGAGGGAGAGGGTGCAAGTGATAGGGCAGTGCACATGAGTGTGGGAGAAGGAGTGGAGAGGAAGAGGAAATGGAGTAGGAATGACGGCCTGGATGAGGAGGAACATGGAGATGAGCGGCTGTGCTGGTGGGTGAGCAACAAGGGATGGGGGAGGTGGTGGATGGAGGAGGCGAAGGTGGTGTATGGAGGAGCGTGAGGGAGATGGGTGGTGGTGGAGTGGGGGAAATGGATTGTGCATAGGAAAATGGAGGAGGGCAGATGGGGGTGGAACGCGAGGGAAGGAAGAACAATGCGTGCGTGGGAAGGGTAGAATGAAGGCGGGTGAGTGGTGGAGGATGAATGGGGGAGTGTCATGGGGAAGAGTGAGGGTGCTGCGAGGGGTGGGGAGAAGGTTTGTGAGGAGCTAGGTAAGTGGAGAAAGTGTACGCAGAATATTTTTTTATTTTATTTATTTATTAATTTTTAATTTTTTTTTGGAGTAGGGATGTAAGTGTTTGATGAGAGATGTGAGTGGAAGGGTGATGTGAGATGAGCTGAAACCGAGCTCAAGTGGAAGAAGCCGAATCCGAGCTTAGTGCTGGAGGAGCCAAATCCTAGCTCAGGTCGAAGGAGCCGAATTCGAGCTCTGATACCAAATGGAGCAACCGAATCTGGTTGTCCATTAGTCGAATTTGACTATCATTTTAATAATGAATATGAATAATAATAATAATATATTGGATGATTTAATAATTACAAGGGAAGCTCACCTTTATAGGCTTTGAGTGTGTAAACTGAAGGGTTACACCCTTTCATAAGATCATTAACTAATCTAAATAATATTTTATTTTATAGTTGTTACATTCTTAGGCACAAGCGGAGGAATCACCCACTGCCCTCCCACACTTTCTACAAGGGTTACCTTCCAAGCCTATCCAAGTTCAACCAGAAATAGCCTTTCGGTGTACCTGTGTATGAACCCTAGATGTCATAGAGACTATAGGATACCTTAACCATATTGACAGTCTGGGGGGACAGTCACAAGCCTGGTTTGTACGCATGGGCAGAGTAGCAAATCCTGAAACTCTATCTAGGACAGAATCCCCAGATGCAGAAAAACCTTGGTCTATGCTTTGACAAGGAATCAAAGGGTTATCTCCTCAGTCCAAGCCTCCACGTGGCCTTGTGCTTAACTCCCATTTGAGAGGAGCTTCCTAGATACAACCAACATAGGAAATGGTTTACTTATCGATTGGCCAACTACATCTGAATTTAAGCACTTGTGGGGAGTTTACACTCCCTATCCCACAAGTCTAGCCTAAGCTAGTTGGTGTATGACCCTATAAAATAAAACTTACTAATATATTTTAAATTATATCATTTATTTTAAGGGCTATTCTAAGTCAGAAGGTAAGTGGCGTGAAGGACTGTGATGTTATAGACCCGATAAGAAAAGTAAAAATGATGTATAAAACAACTTCCAAAGAAAAACAAAACTACTTAAACCAAAATTCTTTTCTTTTTGTAAATTTAAGCTAATGAAATTAAAACTAAGTGTTGAAAAAACTAAGACTTTTTATAATTTTTGAAATTTTATTTGAAAATACTGAAAAGAAAACTACTAAGTGCAACTATATGCAAAAGCATGAAATGTTTTTCTTTCACTTTTTTCAAATTCTTCAAAAACTACTAAGCATGTTTTTCTTTCACTTTTGAGCAAGTTTGAATGATTACAACACATCAAAAGCAAAATGAAGTATAGAGGACTTACAATGACCAAGCTTCAAACAAACAGGAAAGAAACTTGGTAAAAACCATGACTTGGAAAACTAATGAACCAAATCCAATAGATTTACTAAAGAACAAGTGGCTAACTAACACTACACAAAGCAGTACAAAGAATAAGGTATCTAAAGCCCTGATCACTGACTCAGATACATACCACTGAACGCATAGGCCAAGCGGGACGACCAACTTCAAGTCACTAGAATATTCAAACAAAGCAAACCCAAAGGCTTAAAAACAAGCGAAAAGTATGGCGTAGAGGACTTTGGACTTACAGGATTATGCCACAGCAGAAGACCCCTAAGCAGAAAAAAATTCAGCCAAGACAGGGACAAGCAAACCCTACCAAATTTTTTATGCTACTACAAGATATACGCAGTTGTCTTATAGAGCAACGCGCATACGATATGCGACTGTCTTATAGAGAAACCTGCGTATACAGGTTGCTATATGCGACTGTGTATAACAACAACCCATGTATACAACAAATTTTTTTCAAAGAAAAAACATAATAAGGTCTCTGGACATACTATACTGCAAATCAAAGGTAGGATAAAGGAACCACACTTAGAATCAGAGCAAATACTGGTCAGGGACCTACAGGATAAACCCACAACAGTCTGGGCTCCCCACTGGAGTCACATGTTCTATTGTTCAGGATAAAGAACCCTTGTAACCTAGGGTCCGGGGTTACCAACTTACTACTAACTTGCAGACAAATCAACTTTTACAGGGAATGGAAAGAGAATAGGAAGAAAGTCTTGACACACGATTAACGACGGTTGATCCAAGCTTGATCTTCTCTCACTCCACTTCTCTCCAAAGCTTCTTGGGATGTAATTCTCCACCTGCAAAGAGAAAATCCTTCAAGTAATATCTCATACATATGTATATTAGAGGTTAGATAAAAATCATATATATAACATAATCACACATATTCATTAAGCCAATATACATGAAATAAACTCCATACAAGATTGGAAGAAGAATTCTCTTTATTAACAAGTGGTGAACAAGATAAGAGTACAACCTAACTTCTGACACAAGGACTCCTCTGCAACCAAAGGACTCTGAGTTCTGCTGCTCCAAGACTCTAAAGGTATACCACCCACATAACTTTGCTCTCCAAAATTTATTGACTAGTCCCCACCCCAAGGCCTCTATTTATACTTTGGGAAATAGAGTGGTTTCGAACGTTGGGATGGTTGAGATGGTTGGGATAGTTATGGATTAGGCCCCAACTAATATCATCTAATCTCGATTATATTTTTTAATGTTGAAATAGGGTATACGCAGGTATTAATATAAGCAACTCACGTATGACACGCGGGTTACTCAAAGGGAACTCACGTACGCAAGTATACATGGGTTGCAATGCAAATACTCATGTATGACACGCGAGTTGCAATGCACATAGTCGCGTATGCAACCCAAAATATATAATAAAAATATACAAGGCTGATATGAGGAAAATGCATCAAAGGTCATGCCCATAGTGTTTAGGCGACTTCAATCCAAATTTTCCTTTTTTGTACAACATGAGGAATGTCGGCACTCGAACAAAGAAGTGCCATTTTGGCTGATAACAATTACCTCCAATGTATTATGGTCCAAAAGGTGGTAGCTTCTGAAAACCTGTCCTCATCCATGGATTAAGATCATGATAGAAATTTGAACCAATAGGTGCCAATTTCTAATGTGGAATGTTAAAGTCACCTGGTGGGGACGTACCTTGGGTCATAACCACATGTTTTTCATTCATGACCTACTATTTTTTGATAGAAAAATAATGGTACCATGATACCCTTACTTAAATGTTCCAATCTGAAACTTGGAAAATGAGGATCATGGTTATGTTGCTGATTCCTTTTTTTGTTATTTACATTCTTTTGGAAGTTGGGTGGGGACATTTTGAAATGAAAACTATTGCATGATGTCTTTTCAATTTTGGCTCAAAACTTGAAATTATTCTCTCCATGGAAAATGTGTAGATGTTACAACTAGAAACTTCTAAAATTCACGCAGTTTTGTGAGATCAACTCACTTCATGACCCATTGCAATCTAATTTTGGAATAATTATTTGCAGCTTGCCTTGTCATCAAGATAAACACATATTTCTTCTTCAAAGTCTTGACAAAATATGGCCACATATATTGCAAAAGTTGAGGAGCCTCCAAAAGAACAACTAGTTCAAGGCGCCTCAACAGATGGAGATAAAGAAAATGAATCTCATGGGACCACTTCCAAAGGTACACCAATTTGAGAAGGTGCAAGCTTTTCTTTTTCTCACTTTCTTTGGTTTGTTTCAAATTTCTAGGTTTCAAAAGTCAATGCCATGTTTTGTTCTTAGTTTGTGTGCATGAATCCAACTTTCATCGATTAGAAAAATGTTGTGTTTAATTTCCTAATTGATGTATGGAGTATTTAATATTTTTTCATGAATCAATTGTCATTAAATCTACTTTTTAATATTTATAGGTTCTTGAACTGAATATATTATAGGTTTGTGGTTATAAATATTCATGGTTTTTATGCATTATAAATAGTTACTCTAGTTAATCCAGGTCAAGACGTGAAGTAGTGAGAAGGATGAAAATGCAGTGCAGTGTCACTTAATAAGTTATTTCCTTATATGCTATGCCTTTATACATTAATGCCTAGTTACATGTAAGAAACATGAAAATATTCTACGATGTTGCAGCGTTTGAGGAGCCGAGGGCTTTACTGTAACATTGATGATTTAAAGGTTTCATCACTAGATCAGTTCTAGGTTGGAAAGAATATTTGGTTGAACTAAGGGATCAAGTGAAAAATGAAATAGGTTATATCTTTTGATTTTAGTGGATGGGGCCACCAGATACTAATACTGACTACATGTTTGATAGATAGGGCATGCTCATGGATGCATCGATTCCTCCTTTCTAGCTTGTGGTTTTTATCTATGTGATGGAAATGTGATATTTGAAAGTTCTTATAGTGACATATTACCTTGATGGTATTTCATTTCATACATGTACTTTCCTTTAAGAAAGGCAGTCATAAAAAGAAAAAAGAGCCCTAGCTTATCTGTGTACTTAGGGCCCAACTAAGTGCAAGTGTTTCCCATTGCTCACTGAATCCCCCACCTATGTTCATATATTCAAGGGTGGTGAATATGGCTCGCTATTTCTAGATTCCCTTGTCAGTTTTATGTGGGGCTTGTTATGTTTAAGTAAAATTTTAGCATAACTTTATGTGACGGTAGGAGATTAAGTGTGGGGTAGATCTGAAAATCTTCTATTGTTTAATTTGTGAGTACATACAAACATTTGTCTATTAGAGGGGTTTGACAAAAAATTAGTCCATATAAATCCATTGTTCAAGTCTCAAGATGCAATATGCCTTTTCTTGGGGGGCTATGGGAATATTAAGGTGAGGGTTGGAAGTATGAGGGGGAATTCTAATAAGGGATTCTTGTGGACCTACTATTTATAAGTTATTCTTGTGAAAATCAACATACAATTCTTATGATACTGGTATAATAACATTTGAAATGAAACCACAATAATTCATTGTTTTGTACCATGGAGGCTCTGTTAGAAGCAAAAGGAAAATGATTCTTATGTTATTTTTGACCACTTGTATTCATGTTTAATCTCATGGAGAGATATAAATACCTTTGACCCTTATTTAATATGATTTTTCATGGCCATGTTCATTGTAAATTTCAGTTGCATGGCTATGACCATCATCTCCTTCCTGAAATGACAATATCCTTGTTAATGTGATGTTGTGCAGACTTATGAGAAAAATCTCTAAGGGGGCTTCCCTAGGTTAAGACTACTATGGATTTATCACTAAGAGTTAAGGGGAATTAGAAGAGAAAGAGACTATAGAATTAAGGTTCAAAGTAGAAATAGAAAAAAGAGTGATTATAGGAAGGGAATCAAAATCCTAGAAGCCAATGTATTCACCAATTTGAGTTATGGAGTCAAGTAACTTCCACCATAAGATTGGCACAAGAAAATCAAAGGGAAGACATGTTGGATACTAATCACACATATTAGTAAACTTAGAGGGCTTATGAAACTTTAAGAGTCTACGAGGGATTTACCATAGTAAACACTTGCCACAAGAGCTATGGTTTCAAGGGTTGAAGGACAAGGAAAGATAGTGGGCGAGACACTAAACTAGGAAGAAACTCCTCACACAACAAACGATGTTTGAACCTTCGATAAAGAAAAACAAGAGTTCTTACTTTACCATCACCAATAGCTTCAAGAACCAATTAAGGATACTCGGCAAGGGCTAAAGACGTAGGAGGAGAGTGGACACAGGACCAAACTAGGAAATAAATGTTTCAAACAACCCAATTAGTGCTTTAACATTTCATAAATATAACCAAGAGTGTTTACTTGAATTATCATCAATATCCTTGCATAATCACATAAATCCATCCACTAAACAAGAATTGCATCAATTCCTCATGAAATTTGTTACAATAAGTCATAGATGCACCTAAAGGATCCAAATCTTAATCTTTCACAGGATTATCCCTCATTTAAAACATGAAAATGAAGCAAGTAGGAGATTTTCTTTTTATAGGAGAAATGATTCAACTTCCTCTACAATAAAATGTGAATAAATTATAAGTCTACTAAAAACCCTAAAACAAGAGGGAAAAGGAATCCTCCAACAAATGAAGAAAAATAGTACATGGTCCACTCTAAGTACATTAAGTAAGGCCCAAAGAAGGCCTCTCGAGTCCCAACTAGTTCGCTAGTTTAGGTGTAGGATGAGAGCCATGAAATGGTGTTGATTATGACCCCTCGAGTCTTCAAAGGCTGGGTGCTACATCCAAACCACAATCCAAACTGTGTGTTATAGCCAAAACTACTATTTGATACCATGTGCCAATGCCTAATAGGACCCAGATGTGTGGAAGGTGAAGAGTATCTTCATACAAGAGGGGTACATGTGGGCCAAGGAAACTAACACTCCATCCATCAACCAATGAAATCCATCCAAGGCATGCCACATCATCTAATTTATGCCCCAAAATATGTAGTCAAGTGCCATTCATCCTAATCATGCCTCAACACATGTAGTCAAGTGCCATTCATCCTAATCACGCCTCAACATATGTAGAATGTTCCCAAGAGTATCCCGCATGTGGTGTAGGAGCCAAGTAAATGATGAAATGTTCATGCCTTCATGTGTGCAAAGAGCGCTTATGTGGGAAAATGGGACCAAACAAACCACCACTTCACCAATATAAGACCTCCAAGATTCCAAGTCATGTATGTTATGCCTTCAATTATGTGTCCATGAATATCAATGATGATGCGCCTTCAAGAGACAATTTCAATATGTACAATATGTACCCCAATAGATGTAGAAGGTGTAATATCAACCCCAACATCCACAAATTCTAATCCCTCACCTTGTGTATAGAGGTTATGGAAATGAATATCTTTTCAAATGACTCCTCCTCCCAAGCAAACCCTTTTCTTCAGCCCTGTAATAGGGTTATTCTCCTGCCATAAAAATGCTCACAGTTCATGCCCCAATAGTGTGCCCTATTGGTATTGCATTGTCTTGCAATCTAGGCCCAAAATTATACATATATTTATGTTGGATCAAATAGTGGTACATGCTGTTACATACTCTTTATTCATGGATTCAAATCTTCCTAGCTACAAATGCTAAAAATGGTTCCAAGCTGCCACAATATTGCTTTAGTACTGTCCTTGGGTTGAACACCTAATATTGTTGAGTTTACTTGTTATTTTGTAGGTCACTTGAGGAAGGGTACAATGCTAGGGTTTTTACAGACCGAAATCCCTTCAAAATTTGTCCGTAATTATGCCCTAAAAAGACACTTGGATAGCCTTTTCTTACTATCTTGGTTTGCTTGGATGTTTGTAGGTCATGATGGAGGCTAACGGTTGCTAGTATACTGTCAACATAATACCAAAAAATGCCTATAAAATTCCATAAACAACCCTATGATATATGCCCAAAGGAAGATCAAAAGGGCTCTTAGAATTTTCCATAAGCATTGTCACAAACTTGCTGAATGTAGTTAGGGTTTGATGGCTTTGCATGTCGAGCACATGGAATCCATACAAGAAATTTTGAGGGGAGGTTTTGCTGGTATAGGGCTCAAAACGCTGATGATAATCCTCATTCATTTGCTTGAGAAAGGGATGAAGCATGCCACTAGTTATGAGACCCTAGTTGAAGGTCTTATTGTTGGTCACAATGGCCCATAACTATTCCAACCTTTCTTCAGGTATCACCATGTATCTCTAAACCAAGGGCATGACAGAAGATGAACCAAAGCCATACTTTCAAAAATGTCTATAAATCAGATATGTACCGTTAGAGGGCGCTATTTGTCATATGTTTTTATAGACTGAAAATATCCAGTATTAAAAACATCAATACTCTAGGCTCCAAAAAAACCATTTGTTAAGGGTATATCTATTGGTTTGAGAAGATGCTTGTACAACTGATCAACAAGATTTTTGCTGCCTTCATACCATAGAATACTGATAACCAATGTTCATGACAAAACATGGTTACACACCAATGATATTTCCCTTGTTTAGGCGTAATTCAGATCTTATCACTATTGGTTTCACCTCAAAAATTTGTGCCCTGGTCCACAGGATGAATTACAAACCTCACTTATGCTTCCTTGACCATTGGTAAGGTGCATTAGGATCTTGATGGATACATGTGTGTGTTGTTTTGAATCAGAGAAAACTTCAAAAATATAGAATTCTTCATGTAACCTGGGTAGGGATGACACAATGATATTCTTTATGATTAGGCTACTGCTATTGGTGTTTTCCTTGGGCCAAGCATGGGACCATGCTGCCACAAACCTATCACTAACTACTAAAGTTCAAAAGTGTCCAACAATTTTGGTGGTAATAATTGGCTCCAACTTGGAGACATGTGCTCTTTAGAGAGTGCACGAGGACCTCAAAATATCTGGGATGTACCTGTGTAGAAGAGTTAGAACCATGTCAATATGAAAAATAAGAAACCATGTGGCAAGATGGCACAGTGACATCATCCCCAAACACCACATCTCATCCATGTCTATAATTCAATATTACATAGCTTCATCATTACATAGCTTCAAAATTTGGCTTTACAAATAAGGTGCAAGCCATCAATGCCAAAGGGAATATGAAATGTAAGATACTAATCAAATCCTACTTTAATTTAAGAGAAATAAGATGCTAAGTATAATAAAATTGCCAATGTAGCCACTTAAGCATATCATCCACATCCGTGACCAAGTATTGATGCACCAGAAACACGTTGTTCTTGTAAAGGCCAATTTTCTCATGGGAATCCATCTCATCAAGCATCATGAAGTTTTTCCATGAAAGGAAACTGCTTTCAAAAGGCCCATCTATCCATTGTTGGATTGGGCTAGTGAACATGTATTCATCATAAGACTTCCCTTCAACACCTACAAAAAATTAGGAAAAACCTTGAGGAAAGGTTTGCACCTCTCCAACACCATAGTAAGTCCACCAAAGCATGAAACTACAAGATATGAAACCTTATCCACAAAAAAGGGATCACGAGGAGGAACAAGTGGCTGAAAAATTTCTCCATGAAGTACTTCACATGATAGCTGGTAATAGTGAGATATAACAACACATAATGAGGTGTCTGTGGCTAATAACTACCTTGGAAAGGGAGCTCAAAATGTTCCCTAGAAGGGAGCAATCAGGGCTACCCTAAACCAACAACAATAAGGTCTTTTTGCTTCTTCAAATCTCCTTTAAAACCAGTATCATATGAAACAACTAAGTAATACATCTCCAATGTGCAAATCCATCTTGGATCATCTCTTGTGCAAAATCCATCTCAAACAATCCAGAGGATCAACATAAATGATGTATCCCAAATCTTATGGAGCAACCTCAAATATGGTGTAAGCACATTATGAGTAACTTGAAAGATAATAGTCCCTCTTTACGAGGAAAGTGTTGACACCAACAGCTATTGAATCGCTCTACAAAACCATTGAATCTACCACCTTCAAATTTGTACCTACTATAGTCCTGGAATTAAATACTCTCTCTTGAAAATGAACTTTCATCAATGCTATCATAACATCCCATTCCTCCAAAAAACACCGGCCACCTGTGAATAAGAAGTAAAATAAACTTGGAACATAAGCAACTTGCAAAACTCCATATCCCTCTAGTCAACTCATGCGCCACAATCTTTGGTAACCACATGCTACTGATACAAGGCTATTTAATGGAAGTATAAGATTAGAGATTTAGTCTACTAAGAGGCCGAAATAGGGACAATTGAAGGACGAATATTGAGACTACAGTTTGGATTGTTTGATTGAGTTTGAAAGACAATGTTGAGGAAGTTTAAGATCAAATAAAAAACCTCAATATTGAGGAAGTTTGAGGTCAATCTTGAGGGAAGATTTGTTGGTATCTTGCATAGAGTTTAAAGAAGCAGTTCAGAGGTATGTTTGGGAAAAGGTAGCTAAAGTATTCATTGGACAAACAAAGCACAATGACAGAGGTTAAGGACAATTTAAGTGTGGAAGCCCTTTTAATTTATACTTACATTTTATGTAGATGCCCTCATATTAATGATTGGGCATAAACAAGAATTTTAAACTTGTGAAACATTATCGATAGTATGTTTTTGTAGCAGTGGGAGTCTTAGTGTTGGGAACATTCACAGTTCCAATGAGAAATGGAAGCTGTTCCATTTTTTCCATGACTTAGTGTTTGAATCCTTGACAAAAATACGTAGGAGCAATAACTATAGGATGTATGGAAAATGATTATCTAAATCATGTCTTATCTTGTTATAAATATGTAGTAAACCAATTTTTGTGGCTATACTTGATCATAATAACATTCTTTGCAATTACCTTCAGAATAAAAACTAAGTTTAGTGACTGTAATATATTTTTTGTTCAATTGATGTTGCCTATCACTATGATGCGTTTGGTACTAGGTTTTCCCATTTGATGCAATCCTTTGTGCATTGTGTGCAAACTGTCACTTGGATGAGTTTGGTGTTGTTGATCATCACAAGGGTTGGATTGATTATCTACTTTGATAGTGAGAAGAAGCATTGCATGGAAGGTACATTATTAACGGTGAGTAGGGATGGTTGGTTAAATGCATAGATATGGTGTCATAGGTTTTGGAAAAATATATTTAGAAGCATTGTATGGGAGAAATATTCTTTATTTTCTCTCCTTGAATTTTCTCTCTTTTATATTTATTATTGATTCCATTTCATACTATTGGTTTATAAGACAAAATTAAGGCATGTTGCTTGTCATTAGTTTTAGCAATTAGCTTGCATTAGAAATTTCATTGAAAATAAGAAGTGATAGAAGGGGATGGTGTTATCTGAGTCAAATGAAAAAACAAAATTGATGGTAGAGAATGGTGTTATTAATTATGTGGAAGCTTATGATTTCATTGCCATGTAGGTACACAAGCAAGGTGATATTTACATTTTAGTATAGATTGGATTATTAGCTGCTTGATTCAACTTGATGGTCATGTCTAGATTGTTTTCAAAAACACGATTAACATTTCATGAGATCATTCATCTAGGGAAACTTTGTATATGGTATACCCAAGAAAGGATGTCCTACCGTTGTATTTCCCTTGTTGTCATTCTAGAAGGAATCCCCGCCTGACTCTATGTCAATGAGTTCGTTTTTAAAATTTATTTATGAGGAAAACTATATAACAATATATCATTTCATTAGTGTGGATAAAGATACCTTTTTTACATATTGCTTATGATATTCTACTTGTATCTTTTTTTCCAATTAGAAGTTAGTGATTGGTGGGTAATTATTTGTCGGTAGATGATTATATATTTGTTAATATCTTGTTTTCACTTGGAAATATGATGCCAAAATCTAAATTGTCTTAAAACACAAGAAGGTCCATACAAACATCTTTTTTCCTTCATGGTTGCTGGTAGTGCTTAGTCCATTTTGAACTGTATTTCAGATTCTCATTGGCATATTCTGTAATAATAAGATTTAGTAGTCTCTATCGCATTCGACTTGATCACTCCTTGGTTATTTGGTTATTTCTCAAAATTTAACTACTTCTCACCTATAAACAATTTCCTACATCTCACATGGCTTGTGTGATTTAATTTTTTCCTGAGTGGAGAAAAGTTGTAAACTGGAGTGAAGAAGTAGCAAGAGTGCTCATAGCTTGCCTCAATAGAAAATCATGGAATGCACAACACATTTGGGAAATTTTAGTTTGTCCATTACTTCAGATGTTTTGTAAAATTTTATTGTTACTAGGTTAGTTAATTTGTAAGGTTGTACACCAACCATAGTATGGAGTCTTTTAGAGGCGTTGTTTCAATTTATTTGAACCTTTTGAAGTCTCCTATAGTAATTAGAATCTATATTAGTTTTTTGGTATTCTTTGTATGCACAAGATGTATGGTTAGGCTACATATCAAACTTTCTTANCAAGTTAGCAACCATTTTTGTCAGAGAGAGAGAGAGAGAGAGAGAGAGAGAGAGAGAGAGAGAGAGAGAGAGAGAGAGAGAGAGAGTATAATCTTCAAGATGTTTGTGATATTATTATAAATCTGTAGTAAACCAAGTTTTATGGCTATACTTGATCAGAATAACATTCCTTGCCATTAACTTTAGAAGAAAAACTAATTTTAATGACTTCAATATATTTTTTGTGCAATTGCTGTTGCCTATCACTATGATGCGTTTGGTACTAGGTTTTCCCATCTTATGCACTCCTTTGTGCATTGTGTGCAACCTGTCACTTGGATGAGTTTGGTGTTGTTGATCATCAAAGGGGTTGGATTGATTATCTACTTTAATAGTGAGAAGAGGCGTTGCATTGAAGGTAGATTATTAACGGTGAGTAGGAATGGTTGGTTAAATGCATAGATATGGTGTCATAGATTTTGGAAAAATCTATTTAGAAACATTGTATGGGAAAAACATTATTTATTTTCTCTCCTTGCATTTTCTCTCTTTTATATTTATTATTGATTTCATTTCATGCTATTGGTTTATAAGACAAAATTAAGGCATGATGCTTGTCATTAGTTTTAGCAATTAGCTTGCATTATAAAGTTCATTGAAAATAAGAAGTGATAGAAGGGGCCGGGTGTTATCCGAGTCAAATAAAAAAAAATTGATAAGAGAGAATGGTGTTATTAATTATGTGGAAGCTTATGATTTCATTGCCATGTAGGTACACAAGCAAGGTGATATTTACATTTTAGTATATATTGAATTATTAGCTGCTTGATTCAACTTGATGGTCATGTCTAGATTGTTTTCAAAAACATGATTAACACTTCATGAGATTATTCATCCAGGGAACCTTTGTATATGGTATACCCAAGAAAGGATGTCCTACCATTGTATTTCCCTTGTTGTCATTATAGAAGGAATTCTTGCCTGACTCCGTGGCAATGAGTTCATTTTTAAATTTTATTTATGAGTAGAACAATATATCATTTCGTTAGTGCAGATGAAGATACATTTTTTACATATTGCTTATGATATTCTACTTGTATCTTTTTTTTTTCTAATTAGAAGTTACTGATTGGTGGGTAATTATTTGTTGGTAGATGATTATATATTTGTTAATATCTTGTTTTCGCTTGGAAATATGATGCCAAAATATAAATTGTCTTAAAACACAAGAAGATCCATACAAATATCTTTTTTTCTTCATGGTTGCTGGTAGTGTTTAGTCCATTTTGAACTATATTTCAGATTCTCATTTACGTATTCTGCGATAATAAGATTTAGTAGTCTTTATCACATTCGACTTGATCACTCCTTGGTTATTTGTCAAAATTTAACTACTTCTCACCCATAAGCAATTACCTACATCTCACATGGCTTGTGTGATTTAATTTTTTCCTGAGTGGAGCAAAGTTGAAAAATGGAGTTAAGAAGTAGCAAGAGAACTCATAGCTTTCCTCAGTAGAAAATCATGGAATGTACAACACATTTGGGAAAGTTTAGTTCATCCATTACTTCAGATGTTTTGTAAAATTTCACTGTTACTAGGTCAATTAATTTGTAAGGTTGTACACCAACCATAGTATGGAGTCTTTTAGAGGTGTTGTTTCAATTTATTTGAACCTTTTGAAGTCTCTTATAGTAATGTATTAGACTCTATATTAGTTTTTTGGTCTTCTTTGTATGCACAAGCTGTATGGTTAGGTTGCATCCCAAACTTTCTTAATACAAGTTAACAACCATTTTTGTCAAAGAGAGAGAGAGAGCGAGAGAGAGAGAGATATGGCATAATATTCAAGATATTTTAAGAGGGCATTTTATATTCTCTACGGTTTGAAATATGTTTTTGATCTTATCTTGTTGTTCTTTATTAATCAAGCTTACCTTATTTTTTATTTATAATTTGTTATATGTACATCATCGGGAGTCACCTCCATGAGACTTGTTGTGTAAAGTCCAGAACTTAATTAATATGCCACGATATAGAATATATTAATGAAAACACATATGGAGCATGCAGAGAAAATTAATATGAGCACACGGATAGAGAGATAGTTTGAATTACCATGTATGCATCCACGTGAACTTGAATTAATAAGAAATCAGTTGAATCTTAGTTGTGATAAAACAAGTTCAGTTAATTAAGGAATCAACTCCTTAATTTATGCAAGTGGTTGTTGAAGATGACCTTGATGGAGATGCACTAGTTACATTAAGTTCTGTTCAGTTACATTCAGTTCTGTTCAGCTACATTCAATTCTGTTGAGCTACAATCAGTTCTGTTTAGTTCTATTCAGTTATGTTGAATTACATTCAGTTACATTCAGTTCTATTCAGTTACATTTAGTTCTGTTTAGTTCTATTAGGTTCTGTTCAATTACATTTAGTTGTGTTTGAAGCTACATTCAATTCCATTCAGTTACATGCAATTGCATTCAATTCAGTTCAATTCATTCAGTTAACAACTCAGTTAGAGGTAGTTAAACTCAATGAATTAGTGGGGGAACATGGTTGAAGATGAGACAATGTTCTCAGTGTTAACAAGTTACTGAAGCATGCAAATATTCACTACTTCCTTGTAATACCTAATTTGAATTGTTATTAAAGTGCTATGCACTTGGAAAGATCAACACAGTGTTCCATTTGATCTCTACGCTCTTGTGCTCTAGAAAAAGCAACATGCTATTGTGTTGTAATCATTTTCTGTTGATTATCAATCATACTCTAAGATTTTTTGCTGGGTTTATTATCCTCTGAATAAGTGGAGGGTTTTCCCAGGGTATATCCCGTGTTCCATGGTTTGATTTATTTATGTCTTTGGATTATTGATGAGATCTATCTGCACTGTAATTGTGGATTAAAGTTTTTAAAGTTTAAGTTTCTTCATATTTTCTCAAACACTAACATATTTATGTCTTGTAACTGGTTTCAAATAGTTACTCCTGCTCATGCATCATTTGAGGATCCATGTAGATTGATTCCGTTCTGAAATATCATCTTTGATTGGGAAATTAAAAATGTAGGTGTGATCTAAAACTAGTAGAAATAATTTATGGTCATCAGTCAATGATTGGATGAGCATTCGTAGTTTATATGTGCTCTGAAACTCATATTTTACGGGTGTTTAGAGTTGTTGGTGGTCTTCGCTTTACATTTTTTGTAGATATAATTTGTTCTATAAAAGATCTTGCTCATTCCATTTTATTTTTTGTGACTTGACAGGGTCTAATTAAAACTTGTGTTGAGATATCAGACTGTATTGACACCTCACTTTGCTACTTTATTTTTCATGATTTTTATTGGAGGTGTTTATTTTCTGTTATATTTATACAAATTTTGTGATATTTACTGGAGTATGTTCATCTTGTGATATTTTCCAATAGAAAATGTTGATGATGGAAATGAACTACATATTTGCATATGGAGCTATAAGAGCTTTTCTCTATTTTTTGACAAGATTCAAAGTTCTAAATAATTTACTCCCATTTTAGGTTACTATTTTGTTGTTTGATTTAAGATGTTCTTTAGTTTTTCTCCTTTAAAATTTTCTCTAAAATTATTAGGAAAATTATTAGGAATTTGTTTTGTATTTCCCATTACAGGAAGCATATTTTAAAATAAAGGAAACATACTAATTTCCATTGACAATAATGGAGAACATACTGCAACAAATAATTCTTTTATGTTAAATCAATGCCATTTGAGAACTAGTAATACCATGAGTTCTTATAATCTGGAAACTGAAGGAGATTTGCCACATGGGAAGATGTCTTTAATTTTCATGGAAAAGCCAACATGTTTACCACGAAAGGCTGATAAATATCATTTGAGAAGTGATTACCGAGTGATGAAGCTTCCCTTCCTCCCTCTAAACGTTGTCATTGGGATTAGGAAGCCATGTCTACATGCGTTGTAGAGGCTGCTACTGCTTTAGTGGTAATACTAGTGGTAAGATGATTACAATGAGTTTATATACTCTTGGAATCCTCAACCTTTTATATAATAAATATTTTAATAAATTTGTTTTCTAGACACCATTCATTCTCATGCATATTCGTCAGAGATTTGTGACCAATATTATTTGTAATTTCCCATATTGCTTATAAAGAGTCTTCCTATGTGTTCGAAAATATAACCGAATAGTTATTAGTTCCACCTGTGGTTAGAATATGAAAAAAATGTTCATAGGTACAACGTGTATGAAATTATGTTTTCCATGTTCTCGTACTATAGTTAGTTTGGTCATTAGTAAATACAACTATATTTCTAAGTTCTGATCCATAGTTTTAGGTTGATCACAATTTTTGTAAAACATCTTCCATTCATGCACTCCTCTTGTATCCATTGGTTTGCTTGCTTTCTTGTGCATTTTTATGTTATGAGGTCATATAAGTAGATACATATATCCTCTTTTCACATTCCATTTAAGTATTTTCCTATGAAGAAAAAAGTTGACAAAAAAAAACACAGTAATATTTAAACATTTTTAGAAGTATTCTATCATTTCGATAGACCCTAATAAGGGTTGAAATCATATTTAGCGTTTTTTGCCATCTGGATTATTTGGGAAATATCTAACATAAATTCTCAGGAGTGTTTTAAAATACAAGTAAGCATTTTCCGACAATTAAAAGCTAAGTTTCTAATTCACATTTTAGTGTAAAAACTTTGATTCTATTTATGGGTGCTAGCTCAATGGAAGAGCACCCACCTTCTAGGTAGGATGTTGGTGGTTCAATTCCTTTGTGCCCTATATAGAGAAATCAATGACTAATTAAATGCCCAATTAATACCAATCAATGACTAAATAAATGACCAGTTAACAATGATCAATGACTAAATAAACAACCAGTTAAGTACACTTAAGTGACTAACTAAATGACCAATTAAGTGCAATCAATGATTAAATAAATGACCAGTTAACAACAATCAATGACTAAATAAATGACCAGTAAACAACAATCAATGAATAAACAAATGACCAGTTAACATCAATCAATGACTAAATAAATGACCAACTAACAACAATTATTGACTAAAACAATGACTAAATATACGACAAAATCGACCAAACAAAACAACCAATAAAGGACTAAATTCTTTTAGTCATGTATTTACTCACGTTATAAGTGACTGAAATAAATGAATATTAGTCACGTGAGTAAATTTAGTCATTTTATGCCATTTTTAGTTATTTTTTAGTCATTTATCTCACTTTTTCTACTAGTGTCTTTCCGCTATGGAGACCATGTGATACTTACTTTGACCATGGGAATTTTAATCTTTAATACCAAATTTGAATTATCTTTTTTCCAAGAGAAAAAAATGTATTTTCATTCATTTGAGATTAAAAAAAACAATATTTAGTGCTTTTCAACAGATTATGAGCTTCAAAATAGAGCAGAGAGTGTCTACCAGCTTTAAGGTATCAACCTCCTCAGGTAGTAAAAAACTTATAGATATCTAACAATAAATCTTCATAGGTATTCATTTAGCCTCTTTCTTTAGATTAGATCACAAAATTCAGGCAATGGAATAATATCCAAGGGGGAGCAAATGATACCAAATTCAAATTATATAGGGCTAGCTATAACATCTTAACAACGGAAGTACACTATTAGTAGTCAATTAAACTAAAATTTCCCATTGTAAAACATTAAATGATTCCTACCATGAATGCATCCATACAATTCCCATGAAAAATCCACACACACAAACATTTCCATAAACTGTGAATACAACAAATACATAATAGGAACATTGGCTTCACAACATTATTAGAAACTTATCTTTTAAAGCCTTCCAAGTGGCTACAGACAATGGATGTTCCTCCCATTTGTAGTCACTCAGTCACACATTTTCTTTCCATGACAAAGGCCACCCTTGAGATGGGACTATCAATCCACAAGGGGCGAAGTTTCCCAATTCTTATAATCGACCCAAAATTCATCCCACAAATTATAGCAAATGGCCAAAACTCAGACACATTTCCAATGCCAAATCCACTCTATAACTTTCCCAATTCCAAGAACTCCCCTGCATCAACTTGCACAACACAAGGAATGGGATTCCCTTCTCTGTGACCATTCCCTCATGCTATCCCAATTTTCTTCTAGTGCTCTAGCAAAGGCTGTCCGGAGAATTTATGTGTTGGGATATATATAGAGCAAAATCCCCTTTATAGTTGTCACGATCCACTAGCACTCATCTCCCACTAGCCTGAACAACACAAGGAAAGGGACCCCATTCTCTACATGCAATCCCTCAGGGTATTCCCATTACCTTCTCGTTCTCCAATACAAGCTAACCAGGGAGTCTATATGCTAGGACTTTAGGGACCTTAGCTATATGCCATGTTTTTCTCTCATTGACACCTTTTGAGATTGTTAGAATGATAACCAACATCTTAGATTGAATTATAACATGTTAGAAATGTTATAATGAATGAGCCTCTAACTAAATTCTCACATTATATATGCATGGATTTAACTTTCCATGTGGCACTCAAGAGGAACCCACCTTTCACCTCTTAATCCCATCTCAAGATAATAATAAAGTTAAGGCTAATTAAGCCACTCTCGTAAATATGGATTTAGGGAGCTTAGGATAAAATCACCATGTAAGGTTTTGAAAAAGGGATAATGACTTAGATTAATAAGTCACTAGGGTCATCTTACCCTTAGACACCCTTTCACTCTCCTGACTTGTGGAATCATGGCCCCCATCTCTTCTTCATCTCTCTTCATCTACATCCATTAGGGATTTATATTAAATATCATTGTACATCATTATAATGCATATAATTGTATTACATGTAAATACTAATAATTCTATGTATATTTATTATATTTGTAATTGATAAATTAATTACAAAGTGTCACCATCATGTAAAGACATAGGTTTACATGAAGAGACATCATTGAGGCCTACATATTTAGGCCATTCCCCCATTGTAATATTTATCTCATTATCATTTTATTCAATTATTTACATATTTACATTTGTAATTGTCTTTTGTACCTTGCCTATACGTTTTTTGTTGCAATGATATCAAAGTTGTCGATATGGCGACACACATGTACAATGGTTTCATTGTATGAAGGAGTTTTCTCAATCCTTGAGCAATCAAGGAGAGAGATAAATGAACATCTCAATTAGATCGAAAACTATTTTAAAAAGGCCGTTGAAAATGATTTCGATAAAATAATTGAAAGAAATAGACTTACGAAAAGATAAACAATCAAAAGTGTACTAGGAAAATCTAAAACACAACCATTCTAATCTTCACTCCAACAAGCTCATGTAATGTCTGAAGTTTCACTTCAGTGTGTAAAAGAAAACCGAGGGAGTGTAACTTTAGAGCCAAGTACCATGGCTGATATAAAATATTATACCAAGAGAGAGCAGTAGGAAGCTCACATGGAGTCTGAAACTCTAGTCAAATTACTGAAAGCAAACCAAGAGAGTATAGTTATAGAGCTAAGTACCGCAACTAATTTGAAAGACTTAGTTGAGGATCCATAATAGCAAACATGTGAAAATAAAGACATCAAGGTTTTTTTTTCACAGGTGAAAGTGCTGGTCCTTGAACTTACTTTTTGTGTGAAGGCCCTGCCATAATCGAACATATACATCAGTATGGTCATATTACACAATCCACTTATTTAGTATGGTCAGATTACACAATCCACTTATTCATTACAAAGGGGCTCAACAAGAGCAAACATGTCACTTATAAGAATTGAACTTGGGTGGGGAGGGTAACACTCATTCCTCCCAACCACCCAAGCTACAACCAATGGACATTAAAGTTCTAGAAAACAATAAATATGTCAAAGAAAATCATGAGACCTCAAAGCACTTAGTTAATGTTAAGGTTTATGATTCTTTGTTACACTTGGTCAAAAGAAAAAAAGTGGAAAGTATTTCAATATGGACGCATTATCGTTCAGGGGTTGAGGTTATTTTTCTCATAAGGAGAATGTGAATTATCAACATGTGGGAATGCCGGGCGACGAATTGTATGAGAATAAGGATTTGGTTGAGGGTGATGACAATAATGGCTTAAACGATGTCTTTTTAGGAGGATGAACATAGTATTAATGAAACCGATTCGATCCTTGTCCTTTTAATAACCGATACTAACAAAGGATTCACTTATTTGAAAAAAATATTATTATTATAAAAAATACTAAGGGTTAAAAGTAACTGTGAAGTCATGATAATTAAAGAAATGTTAAAAGTAATCATGAAGTCATGATAATTAAAGCGAGATATATGACGTGTTAACAAGAAGTTAAATATACACAAGTATGAGTGAAGTGAAGGTTTTTTCTAAGAGAAGTTTAAGAGGTATATTAGATTGACAATGTTCATTTTATCACAACCTATTATTATGTCTTCGACGAGGGACATTTATATTTCGTTCAATTGAATTAGTTTTTTCATTGAAAACCTTGGTGAGCATAAGGTTTGGACATGTTATTATTTAAATTTAAATTGGAATTTTTTATTTTGTCTAACTCTGATTGGTTAAAGAATGATTTTGTCACGCCTCGAGAATCTGTCTCAAGTGTTGGTGGTGGTATGACACGAGGAAACATTGAAGGATGAATTCATGAGAATCATTTTATTTCGTTATGGTTTGGAAAGCCCATTTTTTATTTATTTAATTTATTACAATTTTCTTTTGCTATTTTTGCAAGGGAGGTAGCAATGAGCTGTCATCATTGAAGAGTACACGTGTGTGGCGATGGTGAGTTGATTGTTTTCTTTGTTAAATGTGGCATGTGGCATTGATTGAAGGGGCGTGATTTCATTATTTGTGTTAATGAGATGGATGATGAGCTTGTGGAAGATTCATTGTCTTTCTTTAATGTGAAGTTTGTATTTATGATAGGCGTCAGAGGGCCGGGGTCCAGGTCAGGGGTTGTTTTCTCTGTTTATGTTGTTTGTTGGTGTTGTTTTCATCCTTTGGTCTGATCTTGGTCTCTTGAACCTGCTTGCTATGCATTCCTCTTTCTGGTTTTGCTTTGGTGCTATTGGTTCCAGGTTCCTTCATCGTTGCAGGATTAATGGAATTTCCAACATGTTAAGTTTTATCTACAGCCTTCGGTTGTTCTTGCACCAAATCTGACCATCCTGTCCTTCATGAACTTTAAGACGACCCAATAACGCAGGATCGATCATTCTTGCTTTGATTTCGTTTATGGTGTCCTGCCACACAATCAAATTATTTTATTATTGCCAAACCGTTCGAAGACACAGTCTATCACTAACTAGAACTGTGGACCTTAGGGAGAAAGTTGGGGTCTCTCAGCTTCTCCCTCCATTTTTCACTAAGACGACGAGATTTGAAATCAAGTTAAGTTAGGAACATAATATTTATTAGTAACAACAACAATAAATTAGCAGTAGCATCGACATATTATTATTCAGAGTATGATGTGCAGGAGGGCCCATATTGTATATTTGTGGGGCCTGTGGAGACAACTAACAAAGACATGCTAGAAGCCCTATATCAGCAAGTACCCTTTTCCCCTCTTTCTCTGAATTTTAATTTAGTTTTTTTTTTCCAGATATGATGCGGTTTGGTTTCTTCCCAAAGTATTTTGGAATAAATAGATTTTACTATACGATTTCTGGATGTCATTCTATAGTCTATATGGAGATGCTATATTCACACTAACATTATTCCTTCATATAACGCTTCAAATATACAACGCTTCAAATAAATCCCATGAGCGCAGAATGTTAGATATCTTTAGCCAGTTCCATCGAATTTGGTAATTATGGATTTAACCAAAACAAAGCCATATTAATGCTATTTATCAAAACATGTTACCTATCTTGAGAATCAGTATCACTACCCCCATCATTAATATTGAAAAGCTATGGTCTCTGGTACTTGAGGATGTGAAGGCCAACATCATCACTAATAGCGCTTCGCTCATGGACGTTACCTAATTTGGGTATTTTAAGGTCTTGGGAAAAGGTGACCTACCCTCGCAACCTATTGTAGTCAAGGCCATCCATGCTGACAGAGAAGAATATCAAGGATCCTGGAGAGGAACTCATGTTGACAACCTAGTTGGTGTTTTTACCACTTTGGAGTTTTAGTAATTTTAGGCGTTTTAAGTTTTGTAGGCTTTATTTTCAGAAATTTTGCATCTGTCAGCGTTTTGGGGATTAATGGACAGATTTCTTTGGAAACTTGTCGTTAATGCACCATAATCTAATAACTTTCCTGATGTTGAAAACTTTGCAGTAGCACCAAATCCAAAGCTATGTTGAGTTTCACCTAGGTTTCCCACTGTGTAATGATTTCTCGAATTCAATAAAACTGAAACTGGAGATATATTTGAACCCTAGGATATCTACCTTACAATCTTTCTCATTACAGGATTTCTACCTTGCAATATTTCTCATTACATGATCTCTTTTTGTGTATTGTGTGTATAAATTCAAGAGATGAGAAGGGAGTGAATGAATTATACCAGTGGACCCATTACTGCATGTTCGGTTCGCTAGGGCTAGGAGCATCTGGTTCTGCCATTACCTGATCAATGTAAATGCATGCACAACGAATAAAACCCATGTTTGAAAGCTGATAAAGATAACAAAACTATCTATTCATTCAGTGAAATAAAAGCAGAGGGATGTTGGAATTAATTATTCATAAAATGGGTACCAGAGTATAGAGACTATCGTCGAAGTGTCGACATGCTATTTTCACATTTGGGCGGTCCACAGTTGCAGAGGGCTTGATTTTGTAGCCATTAGTGACCTGCTTGGATCCATAGTAAACGATCATGTCCATAGAAGGCACGAACATATCAATAACATCCCCTATCACTCTTCCTACTACCAGGGGATCTGTTGAACACACCATTGAAGCATAATACTTCCAAATATTTCTTCCTTTCTTGCTTTCCTCTCAAAAAAATTCACAGTTGAATTCAGAGCGAACTAGTGAATGTATCAAAGGTGTCTAAAGGCCTGCAATTAAAAGGAATGAAATGGATCGACACATTGCCTACCACCTGCACGATAACTTGGTGAATTTGTGGAGTGCCACATACCTGGTCTCAGTAGAGTATCTGGGTTTGAAACGTGTCATCTATATGCACCTACCCCCATGTCTTCCATTTTTATTTTCATGCCTTTTTCATTCATTTTAAGCAACCTAAAAAAATCCCTGCATACATTTCTTATTTAATGTATCCTGTTTCTTTTAGGATACATTGGTATGAATCCTTGTTATTGGTATTTTTTTTTACTGATTCACTCCCTTTCCTCTCTATCCCGAGCTCACCTAAAGATGCTACCATTATCGTCCACTTCCGGTAGCTGTTATTCCTTTAAGAGCGCTATCGTGACCCAAACAGGGAGCATTACCAATATTCTGTCAGAACAGGTAGTGTGGCTAAGTTTAATGATTGTCACAATACTTTATCTGTCATATAAATTCCCCAGAGACCTTAAATTTCTTAAGAACACTAAATGATGAATTTTTACTTTTATTAGAAGTGCAAGTGTTCTAAAATGATTGAGTATGCTCCAGTTTTATTGATATTATATTACATTCCTTGGTTATTCTAGCTAATAACAAACATTAATGGGCGTTGATTATATTCTACTATGAATTCTGCTATGAATTCCTCTTCTTTCTCCTTGGTTGATTCACTTTTAAATTGATAGAGTTAGGGACCAATGTATGCATAAAATAAAATTATGAAAATAAATGTCTTATGCTAACTTGATGGATAGGAGTTAGTTCTGGGTTGAACCAACCGTCTTAAAAAACAACATTGTTTAAGTTAAATTGGTTCTCCATAGGAAAACAACAGTTTACTGACAACTGAAGTTTACTCTGTAAATTAGTTTAAAATGGACCTTGATCTTACCTGCTGGATGCTTAGAGAAGCCCAATTGTAATTTGTACTCTATAAATTAGTTTAAAATGGACCTTGAGTTTACCTACTGGATGCTTGGAGAAGCTGTTATAGCAGATTTTACCACACCAGGTGAATCACACTTATATGGCCTTCCCCTGTCCAAGGGGTCTAAGGAGTCTGCAGGGGGACAGGGGAAGGCCATACAAGTGTGATTCACCTAGTGTGGTAAAATCTGCTATAACAGAAGCCCAACTGTAATTTGTGGGAGGAAGAAACGGAAGGCCTTAGGCCTGTAAGCTCTATAAACCCTTGAACCATGGCTGAGCTTGCCATTTGATATAATTTTGCAGACTAGAACTCACAAATTCCAAAGTAGAAACTTATCCAATTACGTTGTATCGAAGCAATTGCAACTGTAACAGCAACAAAGCAGAGTATTTGTACATAATATCTCTATATATTGATTTTGTACTGTGAATTTCTTCCCCACGCCATTTGTTTCAATGTCATGCCATTTGTTTTGATGTCACGCAGGTGTAACATTGGCATTTCCATGCCATTTGTTTTAATGTCATGCAGGTGTAACATTGGCATTGTTTGTAACACCTTCACTTATATATTTTTATTTTTTCCAAATTGATTAGGTTGAGTGAGATGGGGTTGACACTGGCATTTTTTGTAATGCCTTCACTTATATTTTTTTATTTTTTCAAATTGATTAGGTTGAGTGAGATGGGGTCGACACGGCTTCTCTCCTAGATTTAATGACGATTTTATTTTCAACGGTTTATGCTCAGATTGACCATCTACCCTCAACTGTCATGAATGACACATAAAAAACAACCACCGAATTCTTTGGAAAATTTTATAGTTTTATGTTCAATTTGATTACTTAATCGTATAGTAAAATGTTTAACAAAATTTTAGGAAAAGATAAAATATCTTACAATGTGTAAATATATTAGAATGATATTTATTTTTATTTTGAAATTTCATAATATAAATATTTTTATTATAGTATATTTGAGTAAGAGGTAAAATTATTTTTTATTTACATATTTAAAAAAAAATATAAATGTATTAAATTGTTACATAGAGTCCATATGGTTTTTATATTTGATAAGTGTGTTAAAGTCCATATGGTTTATATATTTGATAAGTGTGTTAAAATAATCTATGTAATGTCTTTTTCATGTAATAAATTTTTCATTTTAACTCAAGTTATTGAGGAAGGCTTGGAATTTTATGGGCATATGCCCTCCCGTCAAAACACTATTGAAAATCTTAAGAAACCATTTCAAAGAATGGGAAAATAATCCACTAGAGCTTATTTTCATGATAAAAAAGAATTTTCAAAACGTTATTAATTTTTATTAACATTTTTTTTTAAAGATAGGTTTATACTTACATAAGTGGTTATTATGATATATGTAATAATGGAAATTATTGTCTTACTTTATTAAAACTTTTCTATTTGATTAATACTTTCAATTTCTTCTTTTTCTTATATTGGCTTAGCATTATTCAAATATGGAGTCATGCCCTCACCTTCATTGCCTTTATTTTGCCTTTCTACCCTTTCTTTAGAGGACAAGTTACTTTTCAAGCCCGAACGTGCAACTCCTAGAGAGAGGTGGGTGCCATTTTAGAAGGAGAAGTTGGTTTCCAACTCTGATACTGAAGGAATTAACTTAACCACCCACCAAGCATCAACAATTGATCATCTAGCTAATAAAAAATGGTTCATCCCCACTCTATATTTAGGCTTGTATTTATGTCCTTCATGGCCTATTTGAGATGTAGTAGGCGTTCTCGCAAAGCTAGTAAAGCTCATCCTCACTTTGGATCCATTGAAATAGAACTTGAGTCTAGAGTCTTCTAAGTAGTCAAATCTCTGCCATCGTCAAAAGGATGCCTAAGTAGGCTATAACAACATTTATTCTATTTTTATTGAGTTTTAATTAGGCTATAACAAAATTTATTCTATTTTTGTTGAGTTTTAGTTTTTTGCATAGGAAATTGCAAACCACTAGCTATCACAGATGCAATGTCGGGGACATTGCCACCTCGTGGCTCTTGTATTATATTTAATGGATGATTAAAATCAATAAGTTTTGAGGACAAAGTTTTTTTTAAGAGAGCGACAATGTAATAAACATAAATATTCATAATGTTATGTATAATTATTATATATGTAATTGATAAAGTAATTACCAAATGTCACCATCACATAAATATAACTTTATATGAAGAGACACCATGGAGGCCTATATATTCATGTCATTCCTCCATTATAATACTTATCTATTTATCATTTATATTCAATTATTTATATATTTAAATATATACTCGTCTTTTATATCCCGCTTAAAGTTTCTGTTGCACTAGTCATCCTAGACCATTTAGATTTGGATTTTACCCATTTCATCGTTACATAAATAATTACATGATGGGGTAAAAATCATGGGGTTACATTACCCTCCCCCTTAATTTGAGCACTGTCCTTGGTGCATCATCCACAACATATATGTACAATGATGAGACTTTTCAATGCCTTTAAACATATATATAACATTTTTTAGCTCCCACATTGCTTCTTCAACTATATTTTCCACAACATTCTTGTTACTTGAAATTTGGCATAGGCATTGGCTATCTCATACACAATGCACCAACATGGATTGTTCCTCACCTTGGTTTCTTTCCAAGGATTGGCACATCAGCATGTACCTATATCAATTATCAGGAAGAAACTATGTAGTTTTTTTTGTAACTAGAGGAATCATGAACTAGGGTTTGACTCGTATTTGCCTGACAAGGGGTCAATTCTTGTCTATTACCACTATACCCCTAGGCATACAAATACATCCCCACATGAGACACACATGACTTGGTTGAGTTTTGAAGACACGATGTCATAAGGAGTGCCTTAACACATAAAATATGCATGTTATATCCATTCTCATATAACAATTATTATATCCATAGATTTTTTTAATATCACCAGGAAATCATGCATATTCATAGTAGTAATAAGTATGATATTTTATTTCAATTCTTGTATGGATATTTCTTTTTCTTCACATGGATACCGTGACAAAGGATTAAACTCAGTACTCTTCCTGACACACTCTTCGTGGGGTGTAGATTTTCACAGTAAATCAAAATCATTATGATTTTTTTGAAGTAAATTGTGTTAAGAAGTGAAAAATTTCCTACGTTTTGAGTGGAAACTCAATTCATCATCAGGATATAGTTCTTGAACAACATTTATGGTCATCTCTCATAGTCCTCAAACTCCCAAAATGTATGGTCAACCAAAAATCCATAAAAATGACATTGCTCTTCAACCCATAGTTAGTGCCATTAGATCCCCTAGCCATGCCTTAACTATGTTCTTAGGAGAGAAACTCCAACCTTTCATTGTCCAAACATCCGCATTCATAAAAAACTATGTTTACTTCATTAAAAAAAGTTGTGATTTGCACCTTGACTCACAAGACCTGTTGGTAAGCTTCGACCTTGTCTCCCTTTTTACTAAAATCCCTATTCCATAAGCTCTTGAATTCATTGAAAAGATTATTGATTCTGAAACCTTAAACCTTATTAATATTTGCTTAAACTCTACCTTCTTTATCTTTAAAGGAAAAATATATGAACAAACAGAGGAAACTACAATGGGATCTCCATTGTCCCATGCCATGTTAACATCTTCATTGAGCAATTTAAGGATTTATCCCTTAACAAATACCCCCTTAAACCAAAAATGTTGGTTTTGTTTCATAGATGAAACCTTCACCGTATGGCCTGTTGGCCATACCAACTTGAACTTATTTCTTAACAATATCTCCCCTCACATCCAATCCATGATGGATATTGAGCAAAATAACTCTCTACCATTTTTAGATATCTTGATTTCTAGTCAACTTGTTATCTCCCTTTCCCATAAATTTTTAGCATAAAGGCTCCTACATATAGATACCTCCATGCCCTATCCCACCACCACCTAGTCCAAAAAACCAACGATCCTTGAAACACTCATTTCCATATCTAAATGAATCTATGACCCCCAACACTTTAAAATAGAAAGGGGCCACCTTACAAAATCCATTCAATTAAATACACTCTCTCCCACATCAACAATGCCTTTCAATCAATCCTTAGCCCCCAAACCAAGAACCCAAAACCCACTTCTCAACCCCTAGGCCTTATATCTCTTAAATTCAAGACATCATTGATTTTTTTAATTTAAGGTCCTAGCTAAAAAGAACATAAAAACTATATTCAAACCTCATAAAACCCTCAAGCAATTATTTACAAGTGTTAAAGACAAGTCTACGCCTTGATTTCAGAAAGCATATACCAAATCATGTGATCATGTGGCAAATCTTACATTGGCCAAATTAATCAATCCATCCAAACTTGCCCTAAAAAAATATTGCATATACTCCTTGTAACTGCATGTCTAAATATGAGATTGTTAAACATTCACATAAATCTATTCGTCTAATTTGTTTCGACCAAACCAAACTAATCACATCTACACATCTATATGCAAATCACATTATTAGATAAGCCCTCGAAATTGATAAACACCATAATAATTTTGACCATGAAGAAATTTAAAAATTAAAACCACTTTTGAAAGTCATTAATTCACAAACTATGTCAATGAGTTTTCTGCTTTATCTTCTTTTACCCGAATTATTAACCTTAGTCATCTCAACTTTTAACAAATTTCTTTTGTTTAGTTTTTTATTATTCACTTTTTAATTATTGTTAACCCTATCCCCAGTCATTCTTTTAACTATTTTTTTGTTTCTTAATTACAAATTTCAAGCATAATTCATTTATTCGGCTTTCACTCGTTTCCTTCAATTATGTTTATTCTTAATTTTTTTAGGACCCCAACCTCTGTAATAATTTTACCACTATTTATTTTATTTCCATTGTTTTATCAAATATTTTAATTCAATTTAATTATTGATTGACCTTGTCCTCCTAGTCCCATAAACCTATTATTTTAATATATTTTTACTTAAAGCTATAAATGACTATCTTATCACTCATTACCTTATAATTATTTAAGTGAAGTATTTCTTTTCTACTTTTCAGTGATGTTGAAGAACTATCATGATGGGTGGAGTATCGATTCAAAATGTAGGGAATGTTTCACTTTTTAAATAGTTTACTTCAGGAAACGCCCTTCTTGGTTCCAACAGACTTGTTATATGAATCTCCCATAACAAATTTATTGAACTTTCTTTTTCCTTGTAGTTACTCACCCTCTAGGATCATGCATCCCCTTCTTAATTTTCTAAACAATCTCTTGGGTGATCCATCATTCACGAAGGCTTTCTTGCACAATAAGAGCACCACTTACATCATCCTGCTACCATGCATTCGACTAGTAGAATATACTCAACAAGTAATCTATGGAAATCATGGTTCTAGTGTCCTTGGAATGTACTTCTTCCCAGGATTTCCAGCTCATAATATCCCTCCCTCCCCTTACTTAGTATATTCACCACACCCATGTCATCATCATAGACATACAATAATAATGAGTCATGTCTAACTATTAACCAATATTGGAAATAATTAATATGACAATTAATTTATAGATAATACAACAAGTTGCACATAATATTTAGCTTTCAATTATGTAGGAAATAGTCCTTGCCTTCATTATGGCTGATTTTCGTTGCCATATTCAAGACATATTTTTATGTAACTATGTTCTTCTAGACATACCATTTGTGTAGTCCATCAAAACCATGGCTACCTTTTTAATACAATTCTTCCATTGCATCCACAACAACTAATGAAATGATCTCAAATTTATACATTACCAATAGTTCCATCATTTTAGCATTAACATATTATGCAATGAATATGGCAAAACAAACATTCACATAATGTGGTCAAACATACATGTGTGCATAACGACAATATTTACACAACCTATTAATTTGCACCACTTAATGCACCCTTGCTTTGATTCATGAATACCACATTCTCATGTCATGCATCTGGGCATGATGATCTCACATGGCATTAAATTCTACATCAGGATAAAAAATCATGACTTTCCTGTGGCTATTTACTCATAAGCAACACACACGTCATGTTATTGTACTCAAATGATTGCACTCTATATTTGGATAATCATACATGTCTAAGGCTTTCAGTCTTTACCACACTATACCAGGTGGACCATCCTCCATTAAAATGCATTCAAACATCACAAACCCGCCAATTTAGGGTATTTAAATATGGTTGAATGGATTCTTACCCAATCCTTTTCCCAACACTTATGCAATCAACATAATTGAATCCATGCCTACATGGTTTCCATCAACATATTTGATGTTACTTGATCAACTGGGGTTTTATGAAGGGTTATATATAGCATTGTTCACCACCTCTTGATCAATGTTTTATTGTCCTTATCCTTTCTTATTTGGATAACTATCCTATGTAGGAGGATCATCTATATCTTCATCCATGCTATTAATCCATTTATGATCCTATAACCATCATCAACCATAATAATGATCACATTGTGCACTCTTTCATCTATAATATCATGCCACTTTTACCAATATGCATTATCATGTATATGCACTTCCATGTGTATCTGCATTATTCATTATTTCTTAGTATGCCCACTAGTGCATATGCATTATAACTATTGCAGTATTTTTTATTTCTTGCATTCATATGCCTTAATTCCTACTTATAAACTTAGAAATTATAAATGCAATTGAAAAATATGAGTTCAACAATTCTCCCGTTCAAATCCGCTTCATAGCATGGGATTCCTCTTCATTATCATAACTAATCCAACTGATGGCTTCTCTCCTATCAATTTTACCTTGTTGACATTGTTCTCCAATTGCTGCTACCACAATATTCTTAGCCTTATGTAGAATTCTTTATCATTGTAGCAACCTCCAATTTTGTTCCAAGTTTTCTCCAACCCCATTTGAATATGCAACAATATTTTCCTCAATTTTGAGTTTCCTATGCATTTGCTTGCATTCCCTTAAATATCCACTTATCTTGAGTAATGCTAGCCAATCCAAACTTGGCCATTCCTGTTTTCCAATCCATAGAAACTTTACCAACTTCCTTTATTGTTTCCTTTCCTAAGCCCATATTGCCCCAATATTAGATTTACATGATATTCCTAGCATTTCATAGTGCTGCAATCAATTCCATTTTACCTCCACTTGGAATCTTTTCAAATCCCCTTCTCTTTTGAATGTCATACCAAGGTCAAATACACTTCACTTGTATGGGATATTCATAGTTAAATTCTAGAAGTCATTATATTATCTTATGTCCTTTCATGATTTATTATCCTAAGGATTCATTCAATTACATAGCTTTATTTATTTTCCACCAAACTTTTCACTGCAATTCTCAATCAAACAATAGATACACACACTAGAGTGCCTTATTTCACCAATTAGTATATTTTATGTGAGTGGAATTTTTTCACAACTTATCCTTGTTTACACATAAGTTGCTGGTCCATATTCTACAATTCTTTCGAGCATGCATACACTTGTCCACTTGGATGATTCACCCATCTCCTATACAAGTTGTATGTTAACTACCTACTAGTATGTTCCATGTTCTTTACATGTTGATATGTTCCATGTCGTCATTAGTTGACATTGTTGTTTGGGTGTACACAACAACCATTATCTGCATTTTTTCTTCCTTCATGGTTATACATGACTATCCTTATTCATCGATAATATTACCATATTACCAAGCACTCATCCATACTTGGTTTAGTTCTTCACATTACTAGTTAATCGCCAATTTTACTCTACTTAATTTCCCAACTATGCATCTGCTTCATTGTGAAAGAACCACTACAATATTAATAATATTATCCTTCGCCAATTTCAACTCTAGTATACCCCTATATTACCACACAACATTTTTACAAAGTTCAGTTTACATTGGAGGTTACCCATATTGAAAACTGTCTTGCGAAATCAAGTGCTTGCTTTTTGAAACAACTAGAAACATATTTCAAATATTTATACTTATTTTTTTATATTCTCCTCTATATTACCTTTCAAATGACCATACCTGGGCCTAGTTCTGAGTTTCGAGCTAAAAGTTAGAGTTCCCCAAAGTTAGCACTTTTGCCCATTTTTGCAGTAGTTACTCTAAATCTCAAAGACCAACTTGAGAGACCTGTGAAGAAAATCCAAGAATATTCAAGATTTTTTTTGTATTGGACGTTGATATCCCATATTATTGTGAGTACTCATCCACTTCCATACCCCTAATATGATGCTTCAGGTATTTTCTACAAAATTATGGAACTGCCAATTTTTAATTTTTGCACTTCTTCCAGACTTAGAATTTTTAGCGAAAATGACTATCCCACAAATAGAGTAACATTAGAAAAAATTCAGCTAAGAAAAATTATTTATCTCAATGAGAAAATAAAATGTTGAGTAAATAATATTTTCTAGTTTTGACATCTTGGGTCACTTTTACCTTCTCCAAGTTTCCCAAGATCACCAAAATATTATCCCAAATAATGGATTTCGACATGTTTTTGTACCTCCACTTCACACCCCTTGGGATTTTCCTGAAATATTCCTATGTTTCTTTTGTTCTTGGTTAATGACCACACTATAAGAATATCAACCCCACCATATCCCCTATTAATCAATTGGGTATGGGTCTTCAAAAGCCACATATTCCCCATTTCAGGAAAATTGGAGCTCAACATGTCCATACCTATTTCTTACATTTTTGTATTCCTCCTCCCTATGGACAAACACCAAAAATTTCATCAAATTTGGACTTTATATGCTCATGTTATGGCCAAAACAAGTTTTTGGCTCCAAATTTATTTTATACTTGTCATCTACTGGCATGGATGGATTATGTTGTGGCATGACATGTGGTTGGGTAATGTGGTTTTATATCCCATGTGGAACCCACTTAGTTATGCCATGTCATATTTCCATCCACTGGGCCATCCATGTCATCGTGAACTTTTTAAAACATTGTCACTGCTACATTATGGGTCTAAATTCAACATTTCAACTGACATTCCATCGATATTCCACCTTTGCAAGTTCAAATGAAGTGCACTGGGAAAAAAATCGATGAACAATTGACATATTTTTCATAGAATGTCACTTAAGTGACGTTAATATCAATGTAGAGCCTGAATGTCGCTTAATCATTGTTTACGTTTTTGCACAACTTTATATGAACGACAGACCCTTGGATAGAGTAAAATTTTTTCTCTTACTCCATGCAGGAATTGAAAAATGGTTGGGCCAAAAAAACATTTCATTTGTTAATATCAAAAAGTGGGAGAATATGAAGTTTGGCATCACAAATTTGAAGAAGGTGAATTGTTGAAATCACTAATTGGGAGAAGGTAATTCTTCCTTTCGTTTTAGATTTTTCTCCAATCCATATAAATTTTTTATACCCTCTATGGTTTTTCTTGCAAGTTGTCCAAAAGGAATTAGGGAGAAAGTGAGTTGTACTTTTTTCTTTAGAGGAATCCCTATCTATTTGACAAAAGGAAGCATCTTATTGCCTTTTTAATTGGAATTTTAGAAACAATGAGGTCAATGATCAATGGATGAGAAGTATAGAAAATATATTTGAGTGATGGTAACACAAGTAAAATGAACAAAAAGAATAATGGCAAGGGATCAATGAATTTCTATGTGGGTATAAGGAAGGATTCACATGACAAGGTGAATCATCATTTTATCTATGAATGTTGATTCCTAGTTTCTTTAAAAAAATATTGTAACCACCATAGAGAAGGGAACTAGGCTTGATACATTTTGAATATGTGGTAGCTCAAGTATTCACTCCATCATTTTAGAGAGAATAAATATATCAAATGAATATACATTTGTAAATTGGCATGCAAATATGCTCACTCCAATAGCCACAAGGTATTAGTTCCCTATCAAACTCATCATTCACCATCAACAGTGGGTGAGGTTTGAAGTGAGTTGCAACAAATCCTATTGTGGTATTATCATGTGAGCATAGACAAACATTTTTATATGCAAGCATTACCTTTCATTATCATTACTCTCAAGGATGTTCACCAACAAATTATGAGATGGCTTGGTGTCAAATTGTTCAAAACTCTTAGGGGACCACTATTGCTTAGTTTCCAATAACAAACTTATTCAACAAAAAACTTATGATTATCAACTACCTATTCTAGTTGAGTCACATAAATGAATTAATTAACATGATAGAACTACATCAGCTAGCATCAGTTAAGGAGTTGAAAGGTCCTTATAAGTAGCAAGGTCATCTAGTGACCCTCTTGCACAATAGGAGCTTAAAATTCCTACGATTCTTCTAGGAATGATAAAAACTTATTCTTAAAAGGAGGTAATAGATGACTTCACATATTTAATTCAAATGATTTAATTAGTTACCACGAATCCACTAGAAAAGAAAAGGATCAATGATAGTTATACAACTATTAATCCCATTCAAAAGCAGAAAATATGAAATCCATGAAGAAATTGAAGCCTAAATTTTAAACCATAGATAAACAAGTGGTTGAACTTACTAGTGAGGAGGAGGATGAGATAAAGGATAAGGACTTATATGTGGTTGATATTATTAGTCATCCTTTGAGTAGTGCATTGATTCAAATACGCCCCCTTAAAGTTGTAGGAATGTAGAGAAAACCCTATTGTAGTGTAGTTAAGTACTAATTAAAAGATCCATAATATATTTCTATTGGGAGATCAAGAAACTAGAAATAAAGAATATGTACACATGAATAATATGGAAAAATCTAAGTCACAAATACTAGATCATGTAGTGTTGGATACCATTCGTTAATTTGCATTGAATGTTAAACATGGTAGGAAAATGATCAATAAAGACATTAATCATTTCAACATTGTTGATTTGTTTATGAATGAGGTTCCAGAACAACTTTGGACAGATTTGAAAACATCCATACCAATATAGAATGGATAAGAACCTAAAGACATGCTTAATCAATAAGGCACCACTATGTTTAACAAGGGGTTGGTGGCAATATTTATCCGCTTAGCCACCATGCATTACTATGGTTCTAAAGTGTCAAAAGTTTGAGACCAAAACACTAGGGTATTGATCTAGATTCATTAAAAATATCTAGGTGAGTTATACACATGCTTAAATTAACTAGAGAATGAGAAAGAATCTGTCCAATTATTATTATATACTTTGAAGACCCAATTAGATGAGGCCAATTTAGATAATATATAGTTCTAGAAATCCATTTGGAGAACTAAGAAATTACATTAAACAATTATAGAAATGGTTTTGAATTCATGTGGACAATAATTAGGCTTTCTCACCTTGGAGTATAATAATTCTCACAAGTTGTTGTGCTCATGATTTCTCTTGATTACATGCAGGAATTACTAGTCACGAAATGCTACCGAAGATACCTAATTGGAGAAAGAGTTAACAACAACAACATTCAAGGAAATGATCATGCACATGTCATGATGGTAGGAATTGATTCATTGATTGTAGAAATGGAGAAGTGTAGAATGAGACTATATGCCACAACCACCTATAGTGGAATGATATGCCAAAAGGCAAATGGTTGGAAATATAGTAGGTAAGGTGGGATGAGTTAGATAAGGTGAGATGAGTTAGATCCCTTATAGGATAAATTCCTCTAGTTGTAGAAATAAGTTTATGATGCTTGGATGAAGCTATTGTGAATGATCAGTTAGGAAATAAATTTATATTTAATGATCTATTAGGTCAAATCCTTACATTTTCCATTGCTATATTGACATAATTGAACCAACCAAAGACCCTTTATTAGGAATGATTCAAATAGTAGTGTCATCTAGATTATACATAGATAAGGAATGAGTAACATTGAAAAAAACTAATTTTAACAAATGGATCCACATTTGGCCCATTATTTCTTTGTTGGAGTCAAACTTCCTTCTGACTATATAATGTAGTAGCTCAAAAATTTTAGAGTGCACATTCCGAATGAGGTAACATAGTTCACCCCTTGTTTTGCAGTTGAGGATGCATGCATTGTTAGAGTTGAATATAGTGTGTGCTAGTGTTGACCTAGGATGTGTTAACAAGTGTGGTTATTGCTTATTAGACCCTTAGTGGGACTTCAAGATATATATAGAATTAGAATATTTGTATTTAGTTATAAATCCTCACATAAGGGAAAAGAAGCATCTGAAAAAATTGACTAAGGAAATAAATTTAAATACAAGTCAAAATTGTATCAATAATGATCAAATTCATTAGATTTCATGGAATTCTTTGTTCACATATTCTGAAATGGAATTGCGGTTAATGAAAATTGGAAGCAATGGGAGTGATTTAATTTAAAAAATCCTTGGATTAAATACAAATGTTTTTGAGAAGAAAGCTAAAATTTATTTGCTGTGGCGATAGATGTACTAAATATAATGAATTTAAATATGCCAAAACTTTTAAACATTATGGGATGAGTTTGGGGATGAAAATATTTAATCATGTGAATAAAATCACCAAATATTTAATCATGTGAATTGATTTTTCTTTACATTCCTTCACATCGAGAGGCATGGTAGAGTTATAAATGAAATATTTTTCTCCTTATGGACAATTGTATTATTCCAAATTTTTATCATATTTATTATTAGACTTTTCACTTGATTCGATTTGATGTTTTATTTCTTTTGAAGTTTCATCTCTAAGAGTGTTTGACTGAAGAGTGTATGTCTAACAAATGGATTTTGTATTTTGTTGTGATAGAAATTAATGTATGGTGAGCCTTATAATTGGAGTACCATTGAAGATCAAAATGCTTGTATACATGAAACTCTTGATCGAGTATTCGGTCCCCATCCAGATCTTTCTCCCAATGATTACAATGCTTCATCCCAAACTAGCAATCACGATAAATCGTCTTATTAAAATAATCCCATTGATGTTAAAGCTATAATTGGTGATGGTAAATTTTATTTCCCTTGCATGCAATTCAAAGGCATAGAAAGAAGAAAATTCTTTAAGGAAATGACTAGGAAATATTGCTTAGAGCATAGGAACTTGCTAGGTGGAAAACAATATCACCCCTTGGTAAGATAGTGAAAGCACGTGTTTTGTCATTTTCAATAGTTTTAATATTTTCCTCCATCGATAATAATTGTCTTTTTTTGGTAATTATAACAAATACAATACCACCAGTCCTTGAACTTCCACATGCTATAGTTCCTAGTGGATGTTGTCATGAGGTTGAGAGAATTTAAACTAATAATATGGAAGAAAATAACCCCAATATTATTTAGATTGAAGGGATACATAGGTTGATCCATGGCACACTTGTTGCCATGGACGAGAGGTATGAAGATATCCACGATGTTCTTCTTGTTGATAAAGCAAAAAAACCCCTATACAAGGAATCAAAGACAATTCTTTGCTCTTTTGTTACTAGTTAATTTGAAGGTAACGAATGATATTTCAAACACATGAATCACACAGATGTTAAGGTATGCAAGAATTTTTTTATAGATATAATTAGAATTGTTTCTTATTTTTTTTGTGATTGTAATATTTAGGCCCTTAAATTTTGATTTTCAAGTATGCTAATTTATTTTTTTCATGTAGATTGTTAGGTGATATTCTCCTTCCACCATCAAATGTTTTACCTCAGGCATGGAAATAAATGTTTTCCATTCTAAAAGATATTGGAATGGAGTATAACATGATTGATGTGTGTCTTAATGATCATATTATATATTATAGACAACATGCATAAAAAACCGAATGCCTTGAATGCAGAATTAGTAGATATCGTAATGATCAGGTAACAAATAAGGTTCCTTGCAAATTCCTTTGTCATATCCCCATAATTCCATGTTTCCAATGGTTGTTTATGTGCAAAAAAATGGCACAATTTATGGACTATCATGCATGAAATAAAAGTGAAGATGGTGTCATATGAATGCTTGGAGATGGTTTTGCATTTAGGGGCATCGAGGAAGGATGGCCAATTTTTAGAGAAGAACCTCTCAATGGAACATGGTAGTGTCAATCCATTTGGAGAGCTCAGAACCAATTACTCTTTGTTTATGTTATTAACAATAACCTTCCTCCTTGGATGTCAACAAAGAGGGAGCGTGTCATGTTGGCATTACTTGTGTTAGGAATTTATTTAAGGCCATTAAAAACATATAAACATTTCATTGTTTTACATTATTGCATTCACAAGGATTTGATTATCTATATTTTCAACTAACTAGGTAAGCACCAAGTTAGAGACATGGATGTATATCTTGAGCCTCTTCTATATGAACTTTTAAAATTATGGTCTGGCATCACTATATACAATATCTCTAGACCAATAGGTCAAAGATAGTTTCAATTTCATGGAATACTTGCATGGACAATTCATGATGCATCACGGCTTAAACATTTTTATGATATGTAAATTTGTAATGTAATTTTGCATATTATTGATCACTAAAGGTTATTTTTAATTTTTGTAGCATTCTATAATTAACGTTATTCTATAACTTGCAAGGATTCAAATAAAGGGTAAATTTGCATATCCAGTATGTGGTCATAGAACAAGGAGGTGTATATTGAGTTTACGCATTTCCTCCCTAAGTACCATAAGTATCGAAGTATGGAAAACAAATCTCTTTGATGGAAAGGAAGATAATGGAGAAAAACCACAAAGAATGACACCTCAACTATGGAAAGGAATTTGAGAAGATTCATGGTAAGCATTTGTTTTAATTAGTTTATACGTTTAAATGTGTTAATTGTATTGTTTTTAAATGTTTATCTTTTCTTTGAAAAAATAATATTTTTCCATTGATGATGTTTCTCAAAGGTTCTCCATGTGAGCTTCCATGAGGTTTGAAATCATACTCTGTCCAATTTAGTCGGTTGCCATATTATGAGCACTTGCAAGTATCCCATTTGTTTGACTCAATGCATATAAAAAATAAAGCCATCAAGTCCTGATAGAAACTTATATATGGGAGGAGTAATAAGGTCAAAACAACTAAAATCATTGGTGACATTGAGGAAGCCATTGTAATGAAACATTTGACTCATTGCTATAGTGATGGACATGAACCGACTAATATTGCATGGTTATTAACAGAGAAAGAGAACGAGGTTGTAAAAGAGGTTATACAGAAGATCAAATTTCTCTCGGGTTTTGATTCAAACATAAATAGTAAATTAACAAGGAAAGGTGATTTTGGTGGGGTTAAAACTCATGATTGGCATACCTTTATCAAGGTTTGATGATTTACATTATTTATAATTTATGATATCTATATTATTCGTTAGTAATATAGGTTCTTTTTTAATCAAACTTAAATGATGACATTTCCTTCCTTTTTATAGTATTTTATTCGTGTTGCACTCCAAAATAGATTTGACAATAATATAAAGCAATTTATATATTATATTTGCAAGTACATGAGGTATGAAAAAACAATTAATTCAAATTTTAATTGCAGAACTTCTTAGTAATTTCTTTTGTTGCCTTATATATTTTAATGTTGAGAGATATAGCTTGTAGGTGGTTGTTATCTAAAGAAATCCATACTGGATATATCAAGTATCACAAGAGATAAATTCCCCGTCTAATGTGTGAAATGAAAAAGTATCTACCTCCAAGCTATTTCAATGCACATGAACATTACCTCGTACACCTAGTCTATGAGATTGAAATACATGAGCTAGTACACACAAGGCCAATGTTGTTGGTGGAGAGGAACTTGATGGAATTTAAGGATTTTATTAGACAATTATCATGTCCAGAGGACTCCATGGTTGAAGGATATATGCTATATCAATCTATTGTATACTTTTGTGAGTACTTGCCCCAAGTTGTGGGTGATATCAATGTGCTTGTCCTTTCGGATGTGAACTCCACCAAGAAATTGGACGGGAGGTGTTGTTGGGGAAAGGAAGTTGGAGAAAAGTGAAAGGTAACAAATTTTATTGTATTTACTTATATCTTCATGTATTAGTTTTTTACACTTGGTAGGTCCACTAAATCTAGTTTTTTCCTTTAACCATGTAGTGGAAAGTGGGATGCAATCCCCTTACACATTGAAAATAATATTTACTAGATGAAGATATGGATAAACCAATGCAAGGATTTTGACCATGCCTTGTCATGGACTAGGGTGGAAGAGTTCACCATAAGAGTTTATTTGGATAAATATTCAAATCTGGCACATAAGGAAATTGATCTATCATTTGGTGCAAAAGAAAAAAATGTAAGAATTTTGGTTTGATTTTAGAATTAAAATCCAATATTAGTATTGTGTTTTGTCCCTCTAATTATCTTATATATATAGTTATTAATTGACGTCAACACATTTATAGCATGGAGGGCATACAAGTGAAACATCATAAAGCTATGTGGTGGGATGGGAGAAAATATTACATCAAACAATTGGATGATAAGAAGAAAACCCGTGACAGTGGGATAACTATAGGTTTTTAGGTTACTAGTATTTCTCTTAGGGGTGATAGACATATTATCACATTTGATTTGAGGTTTGATGGCTATTTGGAGGATATATTAGATATAAAATTACATTCCTTTAAAGTGTTTCTCTTTAAGGTTAGGTGGTATAGATTGTTGATATAAGGAGATGAAATGAATGAAACTAGATTTATCATGATTAATACTACTAGGTATGAGCTAGATACATATCCCTATGTACTTCCAACTCAATGTGAGAAGGTATTTTTCTCACAGGTACCAAGTAGAGAAGGTTGGTCATTTATTGTTATATTTGATCCAAGAGGAAGGCCTATAAAGTACAGCTTTCTTGAAGAAGGTGTTTGTGAAGAAGAACACGATGCAAGCAAGAATGAAGACATGTACTTAGATAAAGAAGGGAATCAGGTTTACAATATTACCATTGCCTCACATCATATGCCTCATTTTGACAAATATTATTATATTGATGATGACTTAGTACTGAACATCCCAGATGTTGTTATGGACAACCCTTACAATGATTTTGAAGGGATGGATGCTGATTCTAATCTTGATCTTGAGCCAGATATTGAATATGATGAAGTTTAGGATCAATCATATATGGATATATAATAGAATATATCTATGAAAAATTAAACCTGTTTTTATTCCTAATAATATATGTGCATATATGGCATATTGAATGATGTCACTCTCAACTCATAAGTTTTTTAGAAGTGAGTTGTATTATAAGTTGAAATTGTTCCATATAGTCTTGTATCTCCTAGTTGTAATGTGAGAGAGGGGAAATCCATATATATGGAAATTGGATTTACATCTAAGTTTTGCTTTTAACAAACAATGAACTTAAAATGTTACATCACTGAAAAGATAGTGTCATCAATGTGATATCTTGGTGCAACAAATCATAATTTGATGGGTTTCATTCTATAATCCATCACTAACAAAGGAAAATCATATAGATAACTTATATTATCAAATATTTTTTGCTCCACAATTTTCATTCAATGAATGCAAAAGAAAAGACAAAGCTGTAAAAGTAAGGAGTTCAAATGAGTATGTGATATTTCACTAATTGCAAGTAGATAATTCGACTTTTTTGGCTCCCAAATATTCTATTATAGGATTGAGTAAACACAATTTTCCTTAGAATATTGTAACATCTCCTAAAATTCATAATTAATTTTTTTTGAAATAATCTTAACTGCAACTATAAACAATATTTAACATGGTTACGACAACCTTTCCAACTTTGTTTATTCTTGAAATCCTTTAACCATATGATCTTTAGTTTTTGTGTTTATAGTCGTTTATCTATCGTACATAGTTTTTTCAAAACTGCAACAACGATATCATGCGACTTATTGTTACAACGACACTAATTTAATTCATGATACACCACCTTTATTCACTGTCAGTTAGAGTTTGATGTATTTTGCTGGTTTACGTTCTAGTTCTTCTTGTCTTAATTGTTATGTTGACAATACTTAAATTGGCGCCGAGTTATGAGAAATAAGTCATAATCTTTCTTACTTGTCAAAATTATTCTCTTGATTGTTTGTTGAACTGTTTGATGAGCTAAAGGGTTGGGTCAAGGTCTTACTTAGCTTGAGAGCTAATGCATAGACATTTTGTTTTAAACATGCAGATACCCTATCACAGAAGATTCTTTTCCTTGTTCAGCCACATCCAAGGATCTCCACAAGGGAAAAAAATTAAAGGAAATACGAGCAAAAACCTAAGTTATAGCAAGCATAAGGTATAAAGAACAAAGTACCAGCATACAAGGTCAAACAACATTCTAAGGTTTTTCACTTACCCTAACAAAATATACGAAGCAAAGGGTTTGATGCACAAAGGCATTACATGTTTTAATGTTTATGTATTTTAATTAAATGTGACCATATGCTGGGCATGTTATGGCGTAAATGCTTTAGCTGGGAGGCATTTATGTCCCATTGTTAAACCCTAAGGTTTAACTTACCTTTTTTCCTCTTTTCGCTCTGTGTTGTTTTGGTCCCTTTTGCCTGTGTAAGAGCCTTGGATCCTCAGCTCTGGTTCTCGACATGAGTACTTGGATTTGTGATGGCTCTCGACTGTTCCATGCATTGTGACAAATTATCCATCGTGATTTTAAACTGCTAGTTGAAAACTGCTTTCTCTGTGTAATTCCAACTGCCGACTATTAGGGAAAAGATCCTTCGCCATTATTGCTCCCGTGGTAAGTTTTTTTCTTGTTTTGATTTACATTTCCAATTTAGTTGCTTCCTTTTTTATCTACGGTTTAAATAATGACCTATGGTGTGTGTTCAATAGGATTCTTCATCCATGGCGGCGACAGAGGGGTGTGGCTACTCTTCATGCAAACAAAGCTTCTAGGACTTCGGTAAGACCTGTACCTGCAACCTTTTGGCTCATTGTGACATCATGGTTATGGGGTGCTATGGCTTTGTGTGATGGGAATCTATTCCTGTGTTTTCTTGGCATGGGTTAGGAACCCATATATGGGCTTGTATTTTGGCATGGAAGTAGTAAACTCCCTTTGGTAGCCGTGAGGCATTTATGTTTTGTAACTGTGAAGACTCATGGAGTCGAAATGATTGTGCAATAAAAGCTTCACTTGAAGCTATGACAGTTTTTAAAGTTTTGATTCGAAGGTGTAATGAACAATTTTACGACCGTCTCTCCCTATTTAAATGTTTTCTTTCCTTTTAAGAAAACCCGTGAGGGATTTTGTATTTTGTTTTAGCAGTTCTGTAATTTCATTTAATTATAAAACTATTACGGTCGTGAGGCCATTATCCTATTTTCTTTTGCTTTGAGAAGGGCCGTGATAGTTCTGTAAATTTGCAGTAGATAAGTAAATAGAATGCTAAGTCGAGAGGTCGTTGTTCTATTTGAGTTATACTTTGATGCTTAGGTGTATTATGATTCCTAGGGAAATTTTAACTTGGTTTTTGAATGAAAATATGAATTATTTAACAAGCTGCGAGGATATTGTCAAGTCGATTCAAGCATTAAGTGGATGTTACTGTTTTAATATTAATTATTAAGCCATAAGGCTGTTGCGAAATCTCTTGTACGTTTTCAAAAGTAGTTGATAATACTAAAATTATATTCAACCTGTAACCAGAGCTGTGGCCTATTGATGATTTTGATTTAGTATTTTTATTTACAGTTTGTAGTAAGCTGGGCCATAATGCCCTTAATGTAACTCTGCTAACTGAAATCCTTCATTGTATTCGATTTCTAAACCTGGTTTATTTATTATTTTATCCTTGAAGCTTTGTTTACCCTAACTGTAACTAGGGTTTAGATTGTGAGGCCAAAACTCGGCTGTAGATTGGAATTTGAATTATATATATACGACATATTATTGTAAGGTTTGGGCATAATCATAATGGTTTTGATATTGGATTTATTTCAAAGTTTTATGTTGGTTTTTGTAAGACCGCATAATATGTGTGTGTGTGTGTGTATGTCCTCTAACTCTTGGGTTACCGATTCGAAAACTTTGATTTCGAATTTAACACCGAAACAACTTTTCCTTTATAAACATATTATTACTTAGAAAATACTAATACTGTGAAGTGGACTAAAATATCCATGAGATTCATTGTTGATGTGAATACCTTGAATATAAGATTTTATTTAATACTAAAAGATATATTTACATAGTTAGTACTTTCAATAAAACTCTCAACAAATTGCAAGGTCTTGAAAGAGGTTATGTAAGAGTTTGTTAATTTAATCTTTAAAACCCTAATACTGATAGAATAGATATCATAAAACTTACTGGGTGAAACATTAGATGATAGAAGAGGGTTTGACTAATCATTGGGAAAACAATACTAATTAGAGTAATGTTATTATAACTAATAATCCACGAAAGAAAAGAAATGTTTGACCTATAATAGTTAAAAAACAAAAACCAACAATATATGAAAGTAATTATAGCTTCCATTTTCAGAGTAATATAAACAGCTATCATTAAAGTTTTGCAGATATTGACCATACTTCATAACAAAATACAAGCATATAATTAAATCATAGATAAATAACAAACAGTTAGAACCTATATAATTTGAAGAAGGGGGACAAACACCCAAAGGAGACTGTTCCACCCAACCGTCTCCTGAAGCAGCCAAGATTACTTGCTTAGGACCCCCGAGCCCGTTCACTAAACCATTAGGACGAAGATCACTAGATAATAGCACACACAAAAATTGCTGCAATTTAATACTAAGTATCAGACTTAACTCAACAATTCCACTTTAGCTATCCCCTCATCAAATTCCTTGTGTGCTTGACTTTTCAGTTTTGCAGCCGTCACAAGGTTCATTCACTTCAAATAGAATGTAGTGAGCCTCCTGATCAATTTGATGGTATTTATAAGATTACCTAGGTATTTGGGTCAGTTTTGGAATAAAAAGAGCCACCTAATCAGTCCCCCCTCTCAAGGAACATGACCACAATTTTAGGGATTTTGCTTCCTGCAACAGCTAGAAAGTGAAATTCTAGTGCTGCCACTTGTCAACTAGCCTTCTACAACTTATCATTCCTCCTTGTGGTCCAGTGACCACTCTTTCAATAGTCTCCTTTGGATAGGTGTCTCTTCTATTTAATTATTAAAATAAATAAATATTCAACTACAATCATCCTTGACCAACTTGGTCATAAAAAATTTACAATAAATTTAACATAATGTTTTTTGAAATAAATCAAAATATTTATTTTTCAGTTCTAGGTGTGTTACAAACACCCCCCCTTAAGTTCAACATCTTCCTTGATGTTGCTTAATTTTATTCTGAGTCTTCCTGGAACAGATATGGATATGCCTCTTGCATATGATTCTCCAATTCCCAGGTTGCTTCATTTGGACTGAGGTGTTTTCATTGCACCTTTACCTGTCCATTGGTGCGATTCCGGAGAAAACTTTTCCTCTTGTCGAGACTACAGCCCGGTTCCACCTGAAAATCTCCTTCGGGTTCTACCTAAATAACATCCCAGTCAATAAGATGAGTAGAATAATGCACATACTTTTTCAATATGAAAATATGAAAGACATTATGTATTCTAAGATTAGGTGGAAAAGCTAACTGATATGCCATTGGCCCTACTCTTGATAATATTTCAAATGGTCCACAATACCTGGGTGCTAATTTAGCACAACTCCCAAACTTAAAGGAGCCATTTTTGGGTTTTACCTTAACAAATATATGCTCACTTACTTGGAATTATTTTGGAGTTATTTTAAGGTATGCATGACTCTTTTGTCTGTCTTGAGTAGTTTTCAAATTGCTTTGTACTTGTTTCACTGTTATTTCCAGTTCTTTTAAGTAGTCAGGTCCTAACATCAATCTGTTAACTAGATTACTCCATGTATTACATTTCCTACCATATAATATTTCAAAAGGACTAAGTTTAGCTGAATCTTGATAATGCTTATTATACATAAACTCAACTAGATGCAATTAATCTTTCCATTTCTTGGGATAGTCTTTAACATACTTTCATAACATGTCTTCTAGTAATTGATTGACTCTTTCTGTTTCTCCATCCATTTGCGGATGATAAGCAATACTGAAATTCAATTTAGTATCTATTCCTTTAAACAAATATTTCCAAAAATTACCAGTAAAATTAGGATCGTTGTCAAAAATTATTACCTTTGGAATTTTGTGCAAACGAAAAATTTCTTTCATAAAGATGTCAGCAATGTTAGAAGCTTTATGAGTTGTTTTAACACATATAAAGTGTGCTTCCTTGATTAGTTTGTCCACAACTACCATTATTGAATAATTTTGTTTCTGATTTTTAGGCAAACTAGTTATAAAATCAAGATTGATGACTTCCCATTTCCAATTTGGAATTGGTAATGGTTGTAAAATACCTACTGGGTGTTGATGCTCAGCTTTAACCTACTGACATTCTATACACCTGGCTATAAATTCAACAAATTCGTTCTTTATATTAGGCCATAAATACTCTTTTCTCAACATTGTTATCATCTTTTGATACCCTGGATGTCTGGAATAAGGACTTTTGTGTACTTCATTCAAAATTAGCAATTTAATTTTTGGTATGTTAGGCACATAAACTCTGTTTTTATATAGCATTAATCCTTTTTCATTTAAACTGTAATTTGTATTTACATTTTTAGATACATTATGAGTTACCTTTTATCTTAGGTTTTGGTATTTTGTGTCCATTTTTATTCCTTCTTCCAATTTATCATCTAATTCTATTTTATAACTGCTAATGGGATCTATGAAACTTGTTATTGCATTTCTGCTTAAGGCATCAACCACTTTATTTTCTTTTCCTTTGATTTGTTTGATTTCAAAATCATATTCACTAAGGAAATCTAACCATCTAGCTTTCCTAGCGTTCATATTTTGCTGATCAAACAAATATTTCAAATTTATGATATCAAAAGTTACCAAAAATCTTTTACCCATCATATGATGGTGCCACATTTTTAGAGCATGGATTATGGAAGCCAACTCTAAGTCATAAGTTGCATAATTCTTTTTGTGTGTTTTTAAATTTCTTGATTCAAAATCCATTACATGACCTTCTTGTGTCAGTACTCCACCCAAACCTTCATTGCATGCATCAGTGCATACAACGAAATCTTTGTCTGGATCTGCTATTTTCAGTATGGGTGCAATAGTTAACAATTATTTTAATATATTAAAACTTTCTTCACACTTTTGATCCCAGACAAATATTTTTACCTTTTTCTGTAATGATGTTATGGAATTCACGATTTTCGAGAATCCTTCTATAAATTTCTTGTAATAACCCGTTATTCTCATGAATGATTGTACATCAGTTACATCTTTGGGAACATGCCAATCAATTATTCCTTGTATCTTATCCGAGTCTACTGATATTACTTCCTCGGATATCACGTGACCTAGATACTGTATTTTATATTTGTAAAATTCACACTTACTGAATTTAGCATACAATTTATGTTTACTTAAGACTTGTAGTATTATCTACAAGTGTTCATCATGTTCTTCTTTCATTTTTGAATAAATTAATATGTCATATATGAAGAAGACTACAAATTATCTAAGTATTTGCTTAAGACATTGTTCATTAAACACATAAAACTTGCTAGAGCGTTTGTTATACCAAAAGGCATAACCACAAACTCATAGTTCGCGTATCTAGTTCTGAAAGCAATCTTAAAAATATCTTCGTCTTTAATTCTGATTTGATGATATCTAGATCTCAAGTCTATTTTTGAGAATATCGTCGCTCCGCGTGTCTGATCAAATAGATCATCGATGCGGGGCAGAGGATATCTATTTTTAATTGTCATTTTGTTCAGTTGACGGTAGTCTATACATAGACGTAAAGTATCGTCTTTCTTTTTAACGAATAAGACAGGTGCTCCCCAAGGGGATACACTTGGTCTTACATAATGTTTATCTATCAGTTCTTGTAATTGTAATTTTAATTCGTTTAGTTCTAAAATGTTCATTTGATAAGGAGCTTTTGAATTATGTACCGCTCCTGGTACTAATTCAATTGTAAAATCCAGATCTCTCTTTGGAGGTAATCCTGGAATTTCTTTTGGGAAAACATCCGAGAAATCTTGTAGGATTGGAATATCATCGAATTTTAGCTTATCTTCTTTATCCATTTGTTCGTTATTTCTTACATGTACAACAAATACTTTACAACATTTTCTTACATCCTTTTTCATTTGTAAGGTTGAGATTTGTCTAACAGAAACTTTTCTAGGTATTCCTTTGACTGTAATCCTTTCTCCCTTATTATTTAAACAAGTAAATGCTTTCTGAAAATAATTTAAAATTACCTGATGTTTTTCCAGCCAATCCATACCTATTAAAACATCATATGATCCTAACAGTAATGCATTTAACTTGACTTGAGTTTTGAACCAACTGATAAACAAATCACAGTTTTTAACATAATTAAGTACTTTCCTTTTAGTCCCTATAGCGAACTGGAACAACCAAGACTTGTCAAACTTTTTCAAAGATAAATTGCATTTTTCCACTATGCTAGGTGACACATAGCTTAAACTAGCACCTGGGTCAATCAGAATGGAAACATAATGGTTTTGTATTATACCTTGTACTTCCACCATGGAAGTATGATGAACAACCTGTTGATTCTCCAAGGATACATTTATTATGGGCATGATACATCTCCAACTATTTCCTATTCTTGAATGGTATGCACATTGCTGAAGTTCCCTTTTCTGTTTAGACAATACTTGACATAATGCGGTCCCTGACATTCCGAGCACTTTACCGGTTCCTTATGTTCATTAGTTTTAACATAGTTATTAGGCATATCTCTTCCCTTTGGTGCTGTGTTATTTTGCCGTGTTTTACTTTTAAAATATGTTCCTTGGTAATTATTCTTAGAGATATTATGAGAATTATTTCCAAATTTTTTATTAGACTTAAAACCTTTTCTTTTCTGATCAAATTTACTTTTTCTCTTATTCTTCTAGTTAGGAATGCTTTCTCTCTTTTTACTTTGTTCATAACATAAGTAATCTTTACTCATTTCCTCTTCAAGGGTCTTTGGATTATCAAATTCAATTATGTCCTTGAAGCTAGTGGGCAAACAACTTAAATTTTTTTGTATTTTAGGCTTTTCGTCAATTATATATAAAAAATATCTTAGTAAACTCAAAAAATTTCTACTTAACTCTTTCATTAACATTGATCCCAGTTTTAGTTCATAAAACTCTTTAGCTCTTTCTTCATAATACTTTTCAGATAAAAACTTCATTTTAAAGTACTTTTTAAAGACTCTCCAGGTCAAATACTTTTCCTTAATTTTTTTGACTCTTTTTATGTCTCGCCACCAGATGTTAGCTTTTCCGGTAAGGTTGTAGATAGCCATTAGGCCTTTCAGTCTATCAGAGTAGTTATAAATATGGAAGTACTTTTTCACTCCCAATAACCAAGTCTCAGCTTCTCACTCTTTTCTACTTCCCCGTTGAACATGGGAGGTTTTATCTTTTAAATTTCCCTGGTATTTCTTCATAAGGTTTATACCTCCTTTTCCTAGGTTTATGATCACTCTCACTACTTTCACTTGTGTATTTATACCTTCCTCTATGTGACCTTATGTTAACTCATGAAGAAGATTTACTATTAGAAAATTTTACTTTCTTACCCTTGTGTTTGTATGATACTGTTTCAGAATCAATTTCATACACATTTCTTTTATCTTACCTGTGTTGTGTATTTTGTTTAGCAAAATCTGATTTAGTTCCAAAATTATTTCATTATCTATTTTCATAGTTTGTAGTTCATCCTTTAACTCTTTCACTATTTGCAGTAAATCTGAGGGTTGATTATTTAGTTCCACATAAATTTTTTCTAGATTATTGTGATGAGATCCATTTTCAGCAGATGCTTCAACACCTTCCATTTTCCTGCAAAACAAAATTTTATATTTTTGTACAAAAATAAATTTAAAACATGATTAGTATATTTTGTTTCTTGTTTATATGTGAGTGAGCCAGTCAGGCCTAGTGTTTGGAAACTCGCTCTAATACCACATGTAACATCTCCTAAAAGTCATAAATAAAAAATATATATGAAATAATCTTAACTGTAGCTGTAAACAATATTTAACATGGTTACAGAAACCTTTCGAACTTTATTTAGTCTTGAAATCCTTTAACCATATGATCTTTAGTTTTTGTGTTTATAGTCGTTTATATATCGTACATAGTTTTGTCATACTGCGACAATGATATCATGTGATTTATTGTTATGGTGACACTAATTTAATTCATGATATGCCACCTTTATTCACTGTCAATTAGAGTTTGATGTATTTTGTTGTTTTACGTTCTAGTTCTTCTTGTCTTAATTGTTATGCCGACAATACTTAAATTGGCGTCTAATTATGAGAACTAAGTCATAATATTTCTTACTTGTCAATTATGATCTTGATTTTTTGTTAAACTGTTCGATGAGATAAAGGGTTGGGTTAAGGTCTTACTTAGCTTGAGAGCTAACACATAGAACTTTTGTTTTAAACATGTAGATACCCTATGAAGAAGATTCTTTTTCTTGTTCAGTCAAATCTAAGGATCTCCATAAGGGAAAAAAATTAAAGGAACTAAGAGCATACAAAACCTAAGTTATAATAAGCACAAGTTCTAAATAACAAAGTACTAGCATACATGGTCGAACAACGTTCTAAGGTTTTTCTCTTACCCTAACAAAACATACGAAGCAGAGGGTTTGATGCATAAAGGAGTTACGTGTTTTAATGCTTATGTATTTTAATTAAATGTGGCCATATGTTGGCCATGTGATGGCGTAAATTCTCCAACTGGGAGGCATTTCTGTCCCATTGTTAAATCCTAAGGGTTAACTTACGTCGTTTCCTCTTTTCGCGTTGTGCTATTTTGGTCCCTTTTGCTAGTGTAAGAGTCTTCATTCCTAGACTCTGGTTATCGACATGAGTACTCGACTTTTCGATGGCTCTCGACTGTTCCATGCATTGTAACAGATTCTCCACCATTATTTTAAACTACTAGTTGAAAATTAATTTCTCTATGTAATTCCAACTATCGACTACTAGGGAAAAGCTCCTTCGCCATTGTTGCTCCCGCGGTAAGTTTTTTTCTTGTTTTGATTTACATTTCCAATTTTGTTGCTTCCTTTTTATCTACAATTTAAATAATGACCTATGGTGTGTTTTCAACAGGATTCTTCATCCATGGCGGCGATAGAGGGGTGTGGCTACTCTTCATGCAAACAAAGATTCCACGGCTTCTGTAAGACTTGTACCTGCAACCTTTTGGCTCATTGTGGCATCATGGCTATGGGGTGCGATGGCTTTGCGTGATGGGAATATATTCCTGCATTTTTTTGGCATGGGTTGGGAAGCCATCTCTATGCTTGTATTTTAGCATGGAAGTGGTAAATTCCCTTTGGTAGCCGCGAGGCATTTATGTTTTGTAACTGTGAAGACTCATGGAGTCGAAATGACTCATGCAACTTTGAACTAAAGGCAATATCAAAACCATTATGATTACTTAGAAAATACAAATACTGTGAAGTGGACTAAAATATCATCGAGATTCATTGTTGATGTGAATACCTTGAATATAAGAGTTTATTTAATACTAAAATATATATTTACATAGTTAGTACTTTTAATAAAACTCTGAAGAGACTGCAACGTCTTGAAATAGGTTATGTAGGAGTTTGATAATTTAATCTTTAAAACGCTAATACTAATAGAATAGATATCATAAAACTAACTGGGTGAAATCTTAGGTGATAAAAGAGGGTTTAACTAATAATTGGGAAAATAATACTAAATAGAGTAATGTTATTACAACTAATAATCCACAAAAGAGAAGAAATGTTTGACCTATAATCGTTAAAAAACCAAAACCAACATTATATGAAAGTAATTGCATCTTCCTTTTTCAGAGTAATACAAACAACTATCATTAAACTTCTGTAGATACTTAGCATACTTCATAACAAAATACAATTATAGAATTAATTCAGAGATAAATAACAAAAAATTAGAACCCGGATAATTTGTAGAAGGGGGACAAAAACCAAAAGGATATTGTTCCACCCAACTATTTTTTGAAGTAGCCAAGATTACTTGCTTAGGATCCCCGAGCCTGTTCACTGAACCACTAGGAGGAAGATCATTGCATAATAGCACACACAGAACTTGCTGCAATTTAATACTCAGTAGCAGACTTAACTCATCAATTCCACTTTAGCTATTCCCTCATCAAATTCCATTTGTGCCTGACTTTCAGTTTTGCAGCAGTCACAAGGTTCATTCACTTCAAATAGAATTTAGTGAGCCTCCTGCTCAATTTGATGCTATTTATAAGATTACCTAGGTATTTGGGTCAATTTTTGAATTAAATGAGCCACCTGCTCAATTCCCCCTCTCAAGGAACATGACCACAAATTTAGGGATTTTGCTTCCTGCAACAACTAGAAAGTGAAATGCTAGTGCTACCACTTGTCAACCAACCTTCTACAACTTCTCATTCCTCCTAGTGGGTGAGTGAACACTCTTTCAACAGTCTCGTTTGGATAGATGTCTCTTCTATTTAATTATTAAAATAAATATATATTCAATTACAGTCATCCTTGACCAACTTGGTCATAAAAGCTTTACAATAAATTTAACATAATGTTTTTTGAAATAAATCAAAATATTTATTTTTCAGTTCTAGGTGTGTTACAAATATTACATGGGTTTAAAAAATATAATAAATTTTCATATCCTAACAATTAGTTTTTTTCTCCTATCCTTTCAAATTTTGTTTCTTTTCCTTTCACAATGTTTGAACTTTTATGTGAGTTTCTCTTCTTTGCAATTCATTCACACTTTACAATATATCCTTGTAGTGCTACCTTGTTGTAACCCGTCCTTGTGATCCTTATCTAACTTACATATTCTTAACATTACATCATGTTCTTGTGCCTCTCTTTATTATCATGACCTTTCAATATCTACTTCGCCACGCATGACCTTATGGTACTCCTTTTAAGCCACGATCTAACCTACCAATGTGCATATTGACAATTACACTTTATTGATCTTGGATATGAGGTGCATTGTGAAAGTTGGATAGATAGAGCTTATTTACTAAGAAACTGTTATTTCTTGGGATTGTGATATGTCTTTCATAGTTTTTCTACCCTTTTGAAAGTACCTCAATGCATTATTGCAAGGGAAGTGTCCTAGTACCTTTCCATCTTGGTCCAAAATTAGAGACCAGTAGAGTGAATGCTCATTTAAATAATATTAATTCTAAATTAACATCCAAGCTTATGAACATTTCCATATATTATGAATTACAAACAAACCTCAACCTTTAACCATAGCAGTGTCAATTAGGGGGGAATTTTTATGTAGACCCTTCAACTATATTCACCACGAGAAAAATGTTCAAGAATGTTAACCATACTGAGCATTTTTTAATTGTTATTAATCAATGGTTGTAATCATTTATTTGTGAAAATGAGAATATCTTAAAATTAATAATCTTGAGACCTCCCTTCTACCTTAAGTGGGAACGAGTATCCTATCTAACCAAGAGGTAAACTTTATTTCCTTTATACTTTTTCCTAGGGAAGTAACTAAGCATTCCTAATGCTTATAATAACTTTTATATGATGATGCTATCAATATGACAAGTAACCATGGGTTGTTATAAAAAATCTAGTATAAATGTGGTATTTTGCAACAAACGACATTTTTTGTCTAACCAATAACTAATAACATATCTTCTCTACTAAGATGATTACAGATTGCTATAAATTTCTTCTCTATTCCATTGATCCAAAATGAATGTATTGTTGGTGACGCAATGAATCTACAAGAAATTTAAAATGCTCATTAGATTTCCCATCCTTATCATCCACTTAGCCAATATGGTGATTATCATCTAGTTAGCTAGTATAGAATATAAATATCTATGTTTATAACACAATTCCACATGTTATCTCCTTTCTAGACCATGCTTTTGCATGGTGACCTCAAAGCACATGGCATAAAATACACATGGCACCCACCGATCTTAGGATGAAAACAAGATGCACTTTGTCTTGAGGTGTTGTAATGGAATTAAAGCTCGTATGCCAGTAAATAGTCATGTGTCATATGAGCATCTTAGGTATCCCCTGCAACCCCGAAAACCTTGATGGCACACTTATTCAAAATATTCCTATCATTAAGAGGGACTTTCTTGTTCTCTTATTCTCTCTCATCTAGAAGTCAACCTTGTGGGATATCCACATGGGGAATTCATAAGACCTTCTACACATTATAGTTTTTACACCTCAAAAGGATGCATCATCATACGTGGAGGAAAACTGGAAATACATGTCATCATTATTAATCGATGGTAAATGACCATCTAGACCATGAGGCAAGGTATAATTTTATAAACACTGGTAACCAGATATTTCCATATGTAATTTAAGGTTCCCACGTCTCATATTGCAATCCATCTATGCAATCATGGATATTTTAGCACATATGACTTGATATGATAAGTGTATATATAGGATTGCTACATGTTAGTATGATTTTGTAGATATTATAGACACTGATGGGGGTAAATCCAAAGAGATCAAGGAAGGTTATGAGTAACACAAGAAGGATAAGAATTCTCAATAGAACCCACCACCAAAATTTGTGGGTAACATGATAACATTAATATTTCCCAATAACACCTAAGTCGTGAGCTGGGTAGTTTTGGGAGGGTTCCCATTCCAATGATCCCTATAAATATTAATCAATAGAACATAGTTTTTTTTTACCAAAATCAACTTTCTCTATAGTCTTCCCTAACAATATAAGATTGTCAAAGATGAATATATACATATAAAACATGTTTTCTCCACTCTAACCATACCCATCTATTTAAGGTGGAAGTAGCCCCATAAGAATCTCATATAATTATTGGAAGTAGCCCCATAAGAATCTCATGTAATTATTATGGCTTGGATATAATTCCACATTGATCAAATATCACAGTGACTGTCTTACACATGACAATATTAAATGGTTATGGATACTAGTATCTTATGTATGGTTTCATTGTAATGTGACATATATAAAGTATTTTTTTTAAGTATACTTAACATCAATTGAATTATGATATCATAGTTTGAATGCCAACAAAACATCTCTTCAGTGACGTTCTACATTTTAAAAATTGTTTTATTAAAAAAAATCCTTAAAATTTGTCATTGATGACGATGATGATGATCATCAACATATATGTCATTTCCATCATCACCATATCCATTGTCTTGTTCGTATTTGACATCATCCTCAACATCACCATCATCGTAATCATCACCATAAGGACACATTGGTAACTCTTTGGCATCACCATTGGACCTTCCACTTCCCTTTCAAAATTTTATGATAGTTCTTATTTTTGGTGAACTACATGACCAATCATCATTAATTCTAACTTTAGGATTTGGAAACTTGTAATAAATATCTAGACTTAAAGGATGAAAATATGCAATGGAATTCCCATTTTCATCCATAATAATTTTTTTTCCACGTGTATGTGACTTATAAGTCACGAGATAATACATGCATAGGGTATGAGAGTTGGATAGGATACCACATTTTGTAAGCATGATCTCTTGATGTCAATGCATCCATATCTCCAGAGAGTTACTATTCCATATTAATGGACTGAAAACTCCAAATCAAGTATGTGAGGAACTTGAATCCTTGTTTGGATGAGCTGAGGGTCCATATTATGGAGAATGAGATGATATCACTACAACCCAACAACTTTGAAACTATACAACAAGTATTCTCAAAATTCAAATCTCTTGTCATGCAATGCAACCAGCATGGGATTTATAAGAAGGATGAGCAATTGATGCTCTCAATTCTGAGCAAACTTGGCCCATAATTATCATTGTTCATATCCACCTTTCATTCCAGAAGATTGATAACTCCTCATTACTGAATTCCATCCCTTGATTCCTTCACATAATTTGTAATACAAGAACAATGCAAACTGATACAGATTGAAGCCCTCATTGCCTCCCCAAATCAATCTCTCTTGGCTGGTGAGACAAATAATGTGCAAGCAAGGAGGAATTATAAAGGAAAGGAGAATAGGAACACTGAATTCGAACCTAAATAAGGGTTTGATCCAGAAGATGAAGCCTCAGGCTTTGAGAAGGACAAACATCATAGGTTTGATAAGGGAAAGTGCTCTTATTGCAATAAATGAAACCATACATAGAAAGGTTGTATGAAGAAGGCCATTGATCATATGTTAAGACTCCTTTAGCATCACAAAATTTCCCTCCCTGAAGGCGCAAGGAAGGTTGACTCTAGAGACAAAACTAAAGATCATGAGAGATGCCATGGACTAAAGGATGGATTTTAAAAATATCATGCTTTACTCATTGATTTAGGATCCTCCAGTCACATGGTTTCATTCAATTAAATAATTTTCAATTAAACATTTAAGTTGACTTATCAAATTCCTAAGGGTTATGTGAAAAAAACAAACTATTGATATTTAACCCCAAGGCCTATAGTTTCACATGTAAATTTGAACTCGTATTTGTGGAAGGTGGAAAATGGGTCAATAAATGATGGAATAAATATTAAATTCTCCAAAATTAAGTGGAAATGGGTCCTAGTTGGCCATGGAGGCGCATAAGTGGACGTGTGGGGTCAGCATGAGGGAATATTTCGCATTTACACATGGAATCATCCTCAAATTCGAATTTGGAGGAAGGAGTTACTTCCAATGTGGTAGATGAATATTCATAATTTAGGCAATGACAAGATTTTTTGACAACTATGACAATAATTATGACAATTATGACAACTCTATGACACCTTATGACACTTATGACAGATTATCTTACAACTATGACATCTATGACATGTAAGAGATAAAAATAGACCCATGGGGGCATAGGATGTGTGTGTGGGGCATAAGGAAACTTCATTAAAGGTTTCAAGTTGAATTTCATGAAGGTAGAGGAAGCAAAGTCAAGAAAAGTGTCACTTGAGTTAATATAATGACCTAGATTAACACTAATCCAAGTTAATGAACCAATGGGAAGGTAACTTGAGTTTATTATAGGGAAGTGAGATCAAGGAAGTTATTAAAAGAGGATGAAGTTGAAATGGAGCATATTTCAGTAATTTTTTTTCATTTGTCATTTTGGAGAGCTTTTGCTTGTCCATTGCACGGTGGGTGTTTACTCTCCCTGCTTGTGAACCAATTTTGAGGGAGTTGGATTCCTTTCCAAGTTGGTTGATGGATAGGTCATTCATACATATAAATGGATATTATTTATTGTGTTTAGTTTCATTTTTAAGGTCCATACATCTTGATTTCACATCTATCTCCCTATTCTTTCATTCCTTATTCTCCATTCCCCCATACTCTCATGAGATGGCGCACTTGTTGGAGTGGTGCTTGCGCTTTGATGAATCTATTTAATTCCCAAGATTGGGTATATTATGTATGGATCTATAATATTATTTCCATATTCTATGTAATTCAAAATCTAAGAAATCCATGTGTAAAAAGCTTGCATTCCCATGCTATTGAGTCTTTAGTTTTAATGAATTTGACTTCAAGATTAAAGGAGTTATATCAAATTTGTATGAGGGATCTAATGTGATTTGGATGTTGTTGGGAATTTTTTTCATTATATATATTTCCATTATCTATTATTTTACTATCTGAACCATTTACTCTACTTTCTGTTGCCGCCTTTCACACACCTGGGTCACGTGGCAGAAATCTTCAAGCCACTCGGTGTGTCCTTGGGGGCAAGTCTCGAGTCAAGGCTGTCACCTTGTTCTTGACTCCTCCGTTTAGGATCAACTCCTAACAAAGCCAAGGGGGGTAGACCCTATTAAGTTACTAAGGAGAATTACTTAGTGTTGTGATGTTTAAACTGAATGAGTTATTTAGGAGTTTACAATTTAACTATAGATAATCAAAGATGGAAAGATGTAAAATATGAACACACGAAAGCAAAATGCTGAGACACAATATATATATAACGCAAGAAATTAACCAGTGCCTTAGAATGGAGTCAAAAATAGAATCAATATGCTTGCATGTGCTTGGAGTGAATGTTTTGCGATTGCCTCTTGGTATGTTTTAAGTTAAATGTGAAGTATGAGTTGATTAAATTAGGCAAAGGGGGGACTCCAGATATACCCGAGAGTACTTGGAGTATGTCCAAAACTAAACCTTCACAGCTACCTGCAAGGAATACGTGGGCTGAAATGGAGTCTCTGGGGATATTTTTCGTAACACACCCATTAGGGTGTGACAGAGATCGGTGCCCCGAGCTCACTTTTCAGAAGTTCCCGCTTCCTTTGGGTATTTTTCCACCGTAGAGGTCTGATCTATGTGTTGGATTTTCACCTGATGGTTTGTCAATTGGGGAGAGTGAGTCCTAATTATGCTAGTCACCCAAGTGCTTTTGATATAGCTTGACTGATTGAACGAACTGCAACCAAGTGCAGAGCATACACACTGGAGTCTTGTAAATTTTAATAAGTTTTAAACTGGGTGTTCTTGTTTAAAAGAAAACCCTCCAAGAACCTCTTTCGATCCAAGTGGATCTAAATCGGGGAATCAAGGAGGGGTAAATTTTATAGTTGCTTATAAACAAATGATAGAAAAAAGCAAACAGATACACAATTCTAGTTTCTTAATTAATCCTACCACGAATCTCTTTCCCCTTTCGGGTCAATCGAGAAATCGTGGGGTAAGTATTACGATTACTTTGAAATGTAAGATATGGAGTATGGAATTAATAACAAAATCAAGTATACTAACCTACAAATTAGATCAATTCTAGTAAAAAATAAATACGCAGAAAGCGACGAAAAGGGCACCGACGCAAATCCCCCCAGGGGGGATGGGGAATGGGCTCGAAAGAGCCTATTCCAAAAATGATTTTATTTATTATTGGTTACAGAATCAGCGAACTGAAATTATCAGAAACTTCTTGGTCCTTATACAAGTTGAAACCAATATTTTACAACTTTGGAAAAATTTTGGGTTTCTAGTGAAAAGGGAGACCACTTCGGACAGCAACTTCCTTTCTTTTCTGTCAGACCTGCTAAAATACAGTGAGCATGTTAGAATAAAAAATTCCCAAAATCACTTTGAGAGTACCTTTGGATCAGCCTACCTTATCTCAGAAAAAATGAAGTTAAGACTAGCTAAAACAAACGAAAGGGAACCAAGGAAAGCAAGCTTTCCTTGGGATATTGGCTTGCTGTTTGTGTAGCCAATGAAAATGCACTGATATTGCAGAATATTAAATTTTATAACAGTGAAAGGAAATCTAATGCATGTGATCTACAAGTTCTCTTTAAAATTCATGCAAAAAAGACGATTTCCCTAAAGCTAGATCTAGAATGCTTATGAAACTTTTTTGAGTGCAAGATCTAGACTGTGAGCTATGAAATATCAGATCTATGTGTATTTTACTTTGATGAAATATATCCAAATTAAATAAAAGCTATGAACTGAACAAAGTAACCGGGTAAAGTGTTGATTTTGAGGGAGGAAGAGAAGGAAAGAAATGCTGGTTTCGTTGAAGATCTGCAGTAGAGCTTTCGGGTGGAATGTCGAGGGACTATGCCTTTGAAATGTTTTGAAGAGAATGAAGAAGCAAGCTAGATCAGCATCCTCTCCAAAGTATGAACCTGCAACTCAGCTAAAATCAAAGAACTTGCCAAGAAACCTGTGAGATCCGATTAGTACATACAAAGAGATTCAAGATAACATGCATATAAGCTTATAGGACATGCTAAATCTAGATCTCTAAACATGCATCAGAGGAGAGTGACAGTCAATAAACTTATTGAAAAACACCTTTCCTATCAAGATTGTAATAAGCTAATTACCAATATTAACCACAGATCTACAAGCAACTAGCAAGAAATGAAAACAGATACAGGTTACCTCAGTAAAATAATGGCAATAATCATCCACACATGTAATGGCACAACACCGTCTGGCCTCCAAATATTTTCTTTATTTCAAATGAAGAATAACAATAATACAATAGCAGCAGCACCTCAATCCCAATAATTACTAGCTTGGAAGAGGAGGCTGTGCCTGGATATATACAAATTACAAGCCATCTAGCCCAGGGGGGGCACAATTCCTCATGGAATCAAGTGAAATCAACTGATGGAGAGTTCATCAATGCAGAACTGAAGCTGGAATGAGACTACTTGTCAACCAGGGGCTTGATTGAGTTGACACATCAACCCATACACTGACACATCANAAGCCGACCACCCCAACTTTGGAGGTATGGAGTGAAAAACTCAGAAAAACTCAGTCGTTTATTCAACAACCAATAATAACCAAGGGAAAAAACACCCTGGA
>LPNX010593877.1:143358-164944 GCA_001517045.1 Pseudotsuga menziesii | reverse complement strand
CATGCTAGAACATTTATTACAATTCCCCCATGGGGTATGAACATGTGATATGATACAACAAGCACTTCCCAGAAGTACTTCCAAAGGTATTTTTGAAGTTTGAACAAGTTAACCTGTTCGGTTCACCAGGCTCACTTGATAAAAAACCACTAAGTACAACTTAGGTGGTAACACTTTCCATGTGCCCACTTTAAGCTAGTAATGCAATTTCCCCATAAGCAAACTCCATGAAGTTACCATACAATTGTGGTGCATAATAATCCATTTTTCAGATATTAATAACCATTAATATTGAAATAAATTGATGTATTATATTCATTCCCATACTCTATTATGAAATTTTGGAGGGTCGTACTTCATTTGGAGAGCCAAAAGTGTCCTCTACCCTTGGGGTTTTTAACATCGATTTTCCTAGTGTTTTTGTCCTTCTTTCTCTAGGGTCAAAATAAATTTGAAGAATAATTTGGAAAGTGTATGAGAATTAATAATATTAATTAGTATTTCCTAATATCCCTCATACCTTTCATATAGAATTTTAAGTCATTTGGGTGCATTTGTATCAACTTGGGTTTCACTAGTCCAAAGCTAGAAATTGGACAAAATTGTGCAAACTTGAATAACATGTCAAAATGAGTTTTATGATTTGAAAATTGAGTGTATGAGGTATTTTAGGATGTTTTAAATCCCATAGGTTCCTTTCATAATGAATTTGGAAAGTTTTGGTGGTGTTTGGATCCAAACAAAGAAATACTAATTTACTACTTTTTCCTAGGAAATTTGCACTTTATCTCATTAGCCCCAAACCAAGTTGCAGAGGATTCAAGTAAAAATAAAAGTGTTCATAGGTAATATTGGGATGTTATAATACTATACATACCATTTAATTTCAAATTCAGGACCATTTGGTGTCAGCTGGAACCCCGTAGATTCATGAGTAGCTAAGCTTGAATTTGCCCAAATCGTAATTTTCTTCAAAATTCCAAGTAGGAACATTATAGAGACTAACAAATCCTCATTGGAGAATTCCACCTTAATTCCTTCACATAATCTCTAATACAGGAACAAGACAAGATGATACATATGGGAGCCCTCATAGCCTCCCCAAATCAAGCTCTCTTGGATGGTGAGCCAAAGAATGTGCAAGTAAGGAGGAATCGGAAAGGAAAGGAGAAGAGAAACACTAAATTTGAACCTAAAGAAGAGTTTGATCTAGTAGATGAAGCCTCATGTTATAATAAGGATAAAAATCAAAGGTTTGACAAGGGAAAGTGATCCTACTGTAAGAAAGGAAACCATACAAAGAAATGTTGTATGAAGAAGACCATAGATTAGATGTCAAGAATCCTTGAGCAACACAATATTTCCCTCCCTGAAGGTGCAAGGAAGGATGATTTTGGAGACAAAATTGAAGATCATGAGAGATGACATGCACTGAAGGATGGATTTTCAAAATCTCATGCTTTCTTCATTGATTCAGGAGCCTCCAATCACATGGTTGCATCCAAAGAATCATTCTATTCATTACAACTTACTGATGGTCCAAGTATTCACATGGGAGATGACACTCAAATCCAATATGAAGTAAAGGGTTCAATCAAATTAGATCATGGAGTATTAAAAAATGTCCTCTATGTGCCCTCCTTTGCAGCAAATTTGTTGTATGTATATCAAATGACTCATACAGGCTCACCAAAGCTAGTTGTATTTGGTATTGACTAAGTAGAGATCTCATATATCTCAACTGGGAAGCTGATAGTGAAAGGTGTTGCAAACCACGCCTCCAAGGCATATGAATTCTCACACTTTCTGCCATACTCAGATCCAGTGTAATATTAACTACACTTTGAAAGGGAAGGTAAATTCATCCTACCTAAACCTTTTGCATATGATAATGTTTCCATTCATTTTTCAGATTCAGAATCTGAATCAAAGGACCAAGTTGAACCAGTTTATGGAATTGGAGATGAAGTTCAATTAGATCCAGATCCAAATCCATTCCCTACTCCCAATCCTAGGCCTAAATGGGCTCAAAATGTTACTGAGGCTATTGGGAACATGACTAGAGAGTCATCTGAAATGAGGAGAATAAGATCACAATTTCAAAAGGAGAGACTTACACTATGTCAAGAAATTCCACTTTTTGCAGAGAGGTGCTACAAACTCCTAGAGAGTTGCTTCATGATTGTAAGGTTTGATCAACAATTCTTCTCACTGAAGAGCAAATTGGATGATGTCACTCTTCCTCCAGAAAGAAGAGACAAAGGAAACATTTCTTCTCCTATCTGTCATCATATTGGAAGAAGGTGGAGAGGTTCACATGCACAATACCATGAAACTGGTGCACACAAGGACCATCACACTACATTAATACTTCGCAGATATGTATATTGCATAAATATTTTCACAAGTTTTTTATTCAAGATGAAATTTTCTCTTGACGTGAAAGCTTGATCCTAGTTTATCCTGCTTATTTTGAGGGGGGGGGGTCCCATGAGGTTTTCCCCATTTCCTCAGTTTGTTAAGAATTCATTTTTGCATTTAGATTGTATGGGTGACTATTGGTCTTAGTTTCCAGGGCTTAAGTTGTCCAAGTTAGGATTAGGGGGGGGGGGTAGTGTTAGGATTAATTAATTAATACTTCGTTGACCACCATAGTATATTTTCCTTTTCCTATCTTAGGATGTCATTGCCACTTCACTAGTGCCATGGGGGAATCATTTGGGGTCCACTTAACACTCAATATTCCTATCTGCATGAGCTTAGGAGATCTAGGGACCAATCCTTATAATTTAGGAACCCACTCTGAGTGCCATCAACAATAACCAGTAGTTGACTATAGTCTGTGTTAAATTATGTCCAATTATGCTCTGATTCCCATCAGTTAGTTCACTTGTAGTCATCCTAGTACGAGTTTTCACGATTTAAGGGATGTTGGGCACATTTACTCACCTACCTAGATCAATTAACTTATTGTGAATTGATTATGTTATCCAGAGTTGCATTAGTGAGCTCTAGTGGCGATTTTCCCACACAGAGTTAGCAATGGAGTCAGTCTTGGTTGGTGGATTTGAATTATCCTATTTGTAACACCATTGTATTACATACAATTTATTGATTAATGGATATAATGATATTCTTCCAATTACATCTCCATATGTGTGCAATTTTTCCATGAATAGTTTATCAATGTTTACTATATTCTTCCTCTTTTCTATAGACTTCGTTTCAAAGTTAATTCATGCAGGCCTGAAGATCCTCAACTTAGCTAAAATTAAACATATCATTTTGTTATCTTTGTCTAATGGAATGTGATAGATGTGCATTGTTAATTTGAGCATGTCAGTTTCTTGATTAATAACATGAATGATTGCATAATTATAATATATTGTGTAGTTTATTTGTTTTCTATGCATGTGTTTTTTTTCCACTGCAAATGTAATTTATGAGTAGGCATATGATTTTTTAGTTGGGTATCATAGTAGTTTGATACACCATGGATTGGTTAGTTAAGTACCCCATTATTTCTAAGGGTATTGAGGCTATCAGGCATCTCACATGGCTTTTTGTTTATGGAAACCCCCACCCCTCTAACATTCAAGGAAAGAATGATCATGATCACCTTGCTAGATTTTTTTCCTACTTTAAGGACCCTACTAGTGATCAACTATTTTCCTTCCAAAACTTATACCCAATTTTCTCTCAGTCTCTAGTAAGCACTAAAATTATACCCCATTTTCTCTCAGTCTCTAGTATATTTATCCTTCATTGGTGGCATGTGGATTATCTTATAATTTTTTTTGGAATTTTCAGAGAATCCATAAGGGCTTGAGGTAAATTTCAATTTACTTAGATTATGTTTAGTAAAGTGCTAGATGATTTTTGCAACCTTTCCTTGCATGAATATGGATTGATGTGATTATTTCCATAATTAATCTATGTTCTCTACACATTTTACTAACCATTGATTGATCTTGTGCTAGGATAGGTTGCTTCTTTCCCTTTATCTTGAATTTTGCAAGTTTGAACATTAGATTGGAGCTAAATACATTGAGGTTTCCTTGAGCTATCATGGAGGGGGATTGCTTTATCCCCCACTTTCCTTGCGCTATTTAGTTTTTCTAAAATTTTCTAAGACTCCATTGCCCCTTTAATGTTCCCTATAAGAACTAGGTATAGGGTTTAATTATTTTTTGTTAAAATTTTCCCAATTCCTACAAATTTATAATCATTTATTTTTTTATTTGTAGGTTATTAGATCCAATCTTATGGAGGAAGCTTCAAAATGGAGAAAATCATTTGATTTGATCACTTCATCTTAAACCCTAAACGAGCCCCTTTATTAAAGTAAGCTTCTAGTTAATAGATCCAAGTCCTCTTGAATCTTGTTGAATATATTTCTCCTATGATTGATGTTGGTTTCTAGATCTATGATTTAGTGTTGGGGTTGAATTTAGCAATAAATCATTCTTTAGGGGAAGAAACCCTTCTACATGTTTACTATGAATGACTAATCCTTTTATTCAACAATAAAATCTATCCCACAACCCTAATATGATTTGACCTAAATGTAAATTTTTCATTGCTTCCATGATTGTAAGTGGTTGAGGGTATGCCTACATTGGAAAAATTGGCCCTCCTTATTGGGATCTTATCTTGCTAATGAAATACGTTTATCTATAATAGTTAGATCTTGTTTAAATTTTAACTTGCATTTTCTCTCGTTCTCTGTTCATTCTTGTCATTTGCATTTTTGAAAATTGAGATCTCTTAAGCTTTATATTTCTCTTAGATGAAACCCTAAGAGAGAGAGATTTGATTTCGAGTGAAACTATATACCCTGGTCGATTTTGTGGAGAGATCACTCATATTTCTCATTTGTTCATCATAACCATGGTTGGAGTCATTTGAATATTAAGATATGAGTTCATTCAGTAGTGATTCCAATGTCTAAGTTGAGGAGGGCGCAATGTGGAGAGGCTTTTATTCATCTTTTGGAAGTGTCTCACCTTGCCAAGAAGAAAATACATATTTTCTACTAGAGTGATCACTTGGGGTTCTAGTTGTGGTTTTGTGGAGGGTGTGCCCTTGAGAGAGAATCTTATATTCCATTGCTTGAGGGTCTGCATATTTTAGAAGGGCTCACTCAGTGTCATGGTCACAAATTCGTGGGGCTTGGAATACACTTGTGTCTGCATCATCTTTATTTGTTGAAGGATGTGTTGATTGTGGTAGAAGGAACCCATTGTATCCGTGTACAAATCTCTTCTTTTCCAATATTATGCTATAGGTATCCCATCCAAATCTGTGATTTACTTACTACTATTGGGTGCATATTTAGTGAGAGAGGCAATTGTTACAAACAAACCATATTTATCATAGTTAGTTTGTGAAGTATTGGAGACCAGTGAATTGCGATTTACTGTTGTCACAAATTCTCCATTGAAAATGTCATCTTTAGCACTAGGAGAAAAGGCATTCCATGAAATTAAGAACACAAATGGATTCAAAATTACTCCACGCAATAGTACCTACTTCCACCTTCATGTCCAAAATTATAATCACTGCTAAGTTTGCTACAATAATCCTATCAACATCCTAAATAATTATTCTAGGAATTTTCTTGTATATTTGAGTGCATATTTCAATTGTGGGTAGATAAAGTATATTGTTGGACAATTCCTCCATGTGATGAGAATAATTATTTCTTCACATTGAAAAATGAACACCTATAGGCATGTATTTAGACTCTTAAGTTAAATATCAGTCTTGTATTTGTTGGTCCAAAAAAATCCAGTGTGTGTTACTGTGTTTAATATATATATACTCTTTGATAAGGAAATAACACTATTATATTATATTTTATGGTAATGACATACCCCAAACACCATAAGCATAGAACACATATTCAATATTGTATTGGAAAGACCCAAATTCATACTTTGAGTTCCAACAATGAATAACTCAAAAAATGATTGAACCAATCTAGTGAAACATATCAGAATAAAAATCATAAAATATTCTAAAGAACTTGGAAGGGCATTTACAGAATAAGCTCCAGAATGGATCCCATTGATCTATCTCAGATGGGTGCTTAACCTGTGAAAAATAGTTAGACTAAAAACCAATGAAAGGAGGAGGTTACGGCTATGAATCTAGATGGATGTAAGTGTTCTTATCATGAGATTTTGTCGCTGTCCAAAGGGTGAGAAGAAAGCTAAAATATGACATAGAGACCAATTAGATGCTTTTTACACTAATTTTTACAACAACATCCAATTAATGAACTTGCATTTTCTTTGAAAGTACATGAACTTATCTAAGTGAAATATTTATGTAACTTGAAATGCATGCACTAAAACTCTTTTAGCTTATATCTATTGTAATATATATGTTACATGGACATAAGATATATGGCATGCATGAATATATTATATCTAAGACATATGCAACTTTGATAAAAGAGTATCTAACTAAACATGCATAACAAACAAAAAAACATTTTTAATTTGAGTGAAATAAGGGAAGGTTATATAAGGGTTTGAGAAGAGTGTTTTTTTCAAGAATCAATCAATGGATTACTTTAGAAGTGTGTAGAGGGACTAGTCCACAAGGAAACAACCAGCAAGGGAAAGGGTTTCTCAAGGCTAACCACAGTATTCTTGTTGGATGAGAACCTGCACATGAAAATAAATAGCTAGAAGGGGAGTAAAGATCCCTCCAACTGCTTCTCTTGGTGCAAAATACAAGAGAGTATAGAAATAATAGCTTTTATACTTTGAAGAATAGAGCCTTAATTCTATGAATAAGCACATCATGAAAATATAGCTACATAGATAACTCTCACAAGCATGCACAAGGAAAATAGAGAGTAATAGTGAGACTGAATACAATAGAAGAATAATAATTGACTATTGATTAAATGAATTGATGATTATTACAATAGTAATACATCCTTATAAAGGAAAATAGAGTTGTTAGAAGACAACTGATGCTAGCTCATAAATCAGGCTTACTAAATATGGTAAACCCCCATTGGTGACTAAAGTAATTTCCAAATATGTCAAGGATCTCACGAATTGAATAAAGCATGAGTGAGTGATGACGAGCGATGGAAGTCTTGCTAATCATGGAATCTAGAGAGAAAATCATGGAGGATGAGTTGGTCACAAAAGATGTCAATTTCTAAGTTTGACTAGCTTTCCCTTATCCACTGAAAAGTTGGAATAAATCAGTATAAAGACATAATCTGTAGGAAGGTACAGTTACTAATATGGAGAGTCAATAAAGTAGGCAGGATCTATCCAAAATCAGAATAAAAGTTCTTCTAGGGTATATATGGCAAGTATGGACCAAGTGGTGCAAGTGGATGCCAACTATCTAGGCTAGTGGATAGGAAATTAACCCGAAATGATTAAATATGGTTACCCTAAGTATTGAATGGGTTTATAATATTCTAACACCCCCATTTAAGTATGGATTTATTATGGATCTATCTGAAATAATCAGAAATATAGATGTATATAGGTCCCAACATCAAGGATACTGTCACCCTTTACAATTACTTATGTCTAGAAAAGTGATGAAAGAGGCAAAACCACATCGGGAAAATCCTCCCTCAAGAAAGGAAAATGGAAAAAAATGAACAAAATGTATTCATTATATATTTTTCTTCACTTGAATGAGATGACTGAACTGTTTCCTGAAGAATTTGATGAAGAAGTTGTAAACTCCATGATCATGTGCTAGAGTGTAGTATCTACAAGAAAGAAGAGGAGAGACTCCTTGTATCTCATAATATGATGGTGTAGGAGATATATATGAATGCTTATTGCTGATATCATACTCTGATATGCAAAAAAAAATTGAAAAGGAAAAGATATATTTACATACTCCTTCCCAAAGAGTAGAAAAATCAATACAATTAACAATACAATCAGTTCCTTGTATAGCTGCAAAATGGTGAAGTGGGCCATGTATCTTCTTTTCTAACTTCTATAGCACCTTCCCAATTATGAAACGACTCTAAAATATCAGAAATATTATCATATGGAGCAACAAATACCAATGGTATAGTGTCTCCATGATGATATAAGGCTAGAGTAGGAAAATGATGATCAACTTGGGAAAATTGATGGATGTGTAAATATGAATGATTTATGGAATTGAGATATGAACCATAGATTCTTAGAATGGATCCAAACATGTGAAACATAAGTCCAAATATGACTAATTTCATGGATAACCAACCAATGAAAAATAGACAAGACTTGAAACCATTTGAAATAAGTATCACTGCATAGGAGACCAATAATGAATCAACTAGTGAACTTGGGGTTTGCATAGTATGATGAGTATTCAGAATATAGGTAAATGATATGGATGATGTAATAACATGAATAAAATATTTCAAACTTGCTTCTAAATAATATCCATAATCATTTTACTGGAGTGAGGAAGAGATGGATAAAGACAAGTCAAGATCTAGTGAAAAAACATAATCATTGGGAGATGGATCTAGTAGACTGATAGATGATTTATCCAAGAAATAAACTGAGATTTAATATTCTGATATATCAGAAAATTAATTAATATCATAAATACGAGAAAAGTATTTAACTCTAGAACTCAAGGCATAGTTGATAATACCTTGGGACTGTGAACTATGACAATGTTCTGAGGATTCAAAGGGCTTCTCTAGTTCATTTGGCACTTTGATGTTATGCTTATCAAGTAGCTAAGAAATGATGTCCATATTATTCTTGAAAAATTTATTATCAGTATGAAATCCCTTGCTGCAATAAGAACACTTGGATGTGCTTCCTTTCTTCTTGACTTTCTTCATTGAACCTTCATCAGTAAGATTCCATCTTTCATCTCCATTATCTAACTTTGGATTATTCTCTTTCACTATTTGATTCTCTTTTGAATTTGCATTATTACTTTCTTGAACTATAATAGCATGATACTTTCCCTTGGAGACTCTAAGAGCACCCATCTGGATCAATTTATCTTTCTCCTTTGTCGGTGAATCAAAGAATGTACTCAAAGAAGGCATTTTCCAATTTGAAATATCAAGCCTAGTAGCATGAAAAGTTGACACAAAAACTGAATATTCAGGACCCAATTTTTAAAGGATGGAAATAATCAATTGATATTCCTTCTTCTCAATCCCACATTGCTTGATAAATAGAACAAGTGAGTTGAATTTGGTGAATAACCCTTCAATGGATTCGAAACTATTTGGACTAAATGAGAATAACTCATTCTCACATTGATGTGCTCTTATCTCATCTTGTACTCCAAAGAGAGACTCAAGTTTGGTCCATACTTGGTTTAGAGTGGTCAAACCATCTATATGAAAAATAAGACCAGGATAAATTAAGAGACAAATCAATCCATAGGCTTCATCCAACCTATTATGCCACTTATCTTTCTCAACAACAACATTAGGATTATTATCTAAAGCCAAAGAAACTCTATAGAGTCCCTTACTGCACAACAAAATGCCAATATTGGCCTTTCATTTATAAATGTTGAAGGGAGTCAAGATCATAGTTGATAATGAATTTATGCAAAGAATTTTATGCACTCATCAAGATACTCTTTGCAACCCGCACAAATATAAACCAGGAGAAAATCTTGTAAGCTCAATTCAAGCTCTTCTTTAGAGAGGGATATGAGACTGGATGCACTCTAATGTAGAGAATTGGTAACTCCTCAACTATGTAGAACTTGAAAAACCAAGAACCCTGATACCATGTAGAAATAACAGTTATGATACTATGCATAAATAGAGCCTTGATGCTATGAAGAAGCACACGATGAAAATATAGCTACAAAGATAGTTCTCACAGCATGCACAAGGAAAATAGAGAGAGGAATAATGAGATTGAATACAAGAGAATAAAAATAATTGACTATTGATGAAATGAATTGATGATTATTACAATAGTAATACATCTATGTAAAGGAAAATAGAGTTGTTAGAAGACAACTCATACTAGCTCATATATCGGTATTACTAAATATGATAAACCCCCATAGGTGACAAAAGCACTTTCCAAATCGATCAAGGAGATCGCGAATTGACTAAACCATGAGTGAGTGATGATGAGTGATGGAAAGTATTGCTATTCATGGAATATGGAGAGAAATCATGGCGGATGAGTTGGTCACAAAAGATGCCAATTTCTAAGTTTAACTAGCTTTCCATTATCCACTGAAAAGTTGGAATAAAGCAATATAAATACATAATATGTAGGAAGGGCCAGTTAATAATATGGGTAGTCAATAAAGTAGGCAGTATCTATCCAGAATCAGTCAAATAAAGGTGCTCCCAGGTTATATATGGAAAGTATTGACCAAGTGGTGCAAGTGGATGCTAACTATCTAGGCTAGTGGATAGGAAATTAACCATAAATGACTAAATATTGTTATCCTAAGTATTGAGTGGGTTTATAATATTCTAACAGAGAGGGTTAACACAAGAACATATGAAACCAAAACTATACTTATATTAACTATATCTTCTACAACCTACAATAGAATCTAATGATAACTCTAGATATATCCTATTGGGTAATAACACCCTTTCCAAGGCCTAATGAAGATGTAGAAATGGAAATCAACTATTATTTAACAAATACAGATTACCTTAGTTAGATAGCGTGCAAAGCATCAACATCCACACATTGGGAACAACACTTGTTTGAACTCCAAAGTATTTCTTTATTAGCAAAAATCACAAAATGAAAGATTACAACAATAGAAATTTTCTCAAATGATAACCAACCACATAAGAGGGAGGAGAGGCCTCTTTAAGTAGGAAAGGGAGAGGATCCACCCACCTTTCTATCTCATTCATGTGTTAAGGATAAGTAACACATGTAGGGAAATCCAAATCATAATGCACCACCTCTAAGTGGACTCAAGCATATGGTGGAGTGAACTAACCTATACTAGGCCACCAAGTGCCAAATATAGGGGTGAATATCATGCAATCCAAGAGATATGCACCACATCTAGGAGGCGGATCTCATTTAGATCAAGAGATATGTGCCACGTCTAAATTTAACTCCAAATTTAGGAGAGGTCACTCCCATTTGGTGGAGATTATATGTAGAACACTAAGAGACGATGCCATAATTATGAGTTGACTCATAAGGAGGGGAACCAACTTTGGGAGGAGATCTAAATGTTGAAAAAGATGCATGAAATACCATGCATGGGTGAGAAGGGGGTGCCACCTTTCTCCCATGGATGAGAGATAACACCTGCATGGGCCCTTGTTGAGGGGGAAGGTTCCTAGAATATTCCTTTTTCAATATTTGACCCCATTAACTCATTGTTACATAGTTTCTTATCAAATTTTACCCCCCAAGGCATAAAAGGTTATGCATGATGCTAGGGACATGGATATTGAATCTAATTTTGACATTGGACCATAAGGAATTAGATACCATCCCGAGCCACATGTGTTATAACACACTTTGGCTTTGGAGGTGTGAGTGAAAAAACTAGGATGGACTCTGATCACTAGGATCTAAGTTCATCTAGTTGAAAAATACACTCAAAATTTTCCATAGCACGAGTGGCTAACTTGGGATGTCCCTTTTACACATGTGATTCATGTCAAAATTTCACAAACAACTTCCTTTCACCATGACAAAGGAAGTGCAAATGGACATGAAACTAGGAAGAAGACTACTTGATATGAATGTGGGACTGGAAGGTCCCAAGTTGGATGATATCTTATGTATATTGATCATCCTATGCAAACTGGGTGGTAAAAGGAACCACTCTCAAACATCCTAAAATAATTAATGGTAATGTTAAAAATTTAAGTAAAATGATAGAAAATGAAAGATAAGGAGAATGTCATTTTTACTTTAAGAATTTAATGTTACCATTTAATAAATGTCGATGATCACTAGGTTTATAGTGTCCCTCTTATTTTCTTCATAATTTCATGATCTAAACCTTCACATATGTCTTCCTACCAAACCGACTGGTTCCATATAAAACTGATCGATTTTGAGCAAGAGGGTCTATTTTGTACGGAACCGATTATTTCATACTGGAACCGACTTGTTCCGTACAAAACTAGCTTGTTCCATACTAGAACCAGTCAGTTCCTTACATAACCAAAAAAAATAGGCTTGATGGACCAGTTCATACCAAAAAACCATCTAAATTGGTTGGATAGACCGATTTTTCCAGAACCAATTCGGTTCCAATAACACTACTCTATATTTTCTTATGATAATAATGAATTAGTATCATAATTTTGTATTTTATATCCAAATGAAATAGATACATAATTCGATATGCTTTTAGACATTAAGTTTTTGCTACAATCGAATTGCATTCAATTCCTTCACTATGTGATTCAGTCCCCTCTAGGTTCTACCACAATTCAAACGCTCTTTATATGTCTCTGATATTGCATCAATGTTCTTGTTTTTGTTTGAGGGTTTTGAGTGGTTGAAGTTTTGATTCTAAAAGAAAAATCCATTTCAACCCTTGTTCTGATCTATTGGTTTCTTTATTGTTGGATTAGACGTTATTGAAGGGAATGTTGCACTTACAAAAGGCTCGATCCATCCTTATACTTTGTGCTTGATAATAGTGAATACAAACTCTCCTTTTGGGGTAATATCATGGAATAAATTTATGACTAACTCAATCTAGTGTTGGACTGTCTCATATTCTAAGTTGGTGTTATGAAATCATTATCTATATAGTCATATATTTGTTCAAGAGCTGCTTACATTGTTTGGACCATTCTTTACTTCCATATCTACAAGTTTTAAGTCCCATTTGGTGGAAGAAATATTTAGTTATGAATTTTGATTTCCTCATATATAAATTAAGCTTGGCTTTCTCCATTTTGGTACTTTCGGCCCATTTGAAAATTTTGTTGGTTATTTTAAAAGTGTCGTCCATTGAACAAGATCACAAGTATTCCATTTCCATACTCCCTTTTTGAAGAAATCAATCAATAAAACTTTTTTAATTGGATAAACCGCCATACTAGTCTAATCACCATAAATAGTGACTTGGTTGGAAGGCTTACTCACCATTCACTGTTATTTCTCTTTCAAAAAGAGATACTTCCTCTCATATCAAAATCAATACCTTATATGAGTGTCACTTTTCCTTCACTTTTCCTTCTCAATTTGATCATTGTTATAACTAAAACCTTGTTCATTATTACAAATATCACTTTGGGCATAATTCATTGTTTGGTGGAAATTGATTAAAGTCCTTTAAGGAATTCTATGGAGAACTTTGTTTATGCCTCATTATGTTGTCCAAAACAACAATTGACTTATGATATACTAATAATTCATGGGCATATTTGGCATCTATTCTTATAATTTGAAACGTAACAACATCTAAGTGCTTTAAGGATTAACTTCATTTTATCTTAGGTGTTATCTCAAGCACTTGTTAGAGTGATTTTAATCATTGACATAGTGCTTGGGGTAACTTGATCAATATGTTGATCTTGCACTTTCTTGCTAGATATAACTCAAGAAGTGCCTTTAGGTGTTGCTAGAGTGATTTTCATCATTAGTCTACTGAAATTATACACAACATGTCTTATGGTGTGTGATGTGATTGATGGTTTTAGTTTCTTCCATAAATATTTCACATTAAATGGTTAAGATATAACAATATAAATCTAAGAGAAGCATCATATTATCCACACACCCTAGTAATACCAATCCACATCTCTAATAATTTAAGTCTTGCAACTCTTGCTTATGGTTATACTTTATAGTGCAAGTGCTTATTTTCTCATGTGGGTAATGATTTATGCTATGCTACTGAATGATTTGATTGTGCTATTTTACAGTCCATTGTGTTAATATCTTGGATTTGTAATATTTCTCTATATCACTTGTGCTCTATTTTTATCCAATACTGGGATGACATTACATGGTTCATGATAAATATCTTCAATGTTATCTAAGTGACATGGTACACCAATTTTTTATTGGAATATATCATTTGGGATCTCATTATTGGGTAGAAGACGTGTTCCCGCGTCTCTAAATATATCAACAAAGTTTTATCATTACACATATAAACCTGTAGTTAGGGAACAATAGCCGCTTGAAAAAAATTGATTCGACCACTTTATGTTGAAAGTGTAAATGGTTGTTTGTGGCTATATGGATGTCACGTTGGACACCATTTTTACTCTCTATGGCACCCCATGAAAGTAGTATTCCCTTAAACAGAATTCGATCATGAAACTAGAACCGACATGCCATTGCGTATATTGGGACCCCATAGAAATACTAAAACCTATCTATGTCAAACCTGTTTGGGATAAATATTTTAGTACCCAATTTCATGGTTATGAATCCTATTTATTTTCTCCACATGGTTATTTATTTCATTGTATCATGCTCTTATCTATTTTTGATGATATGCTTTTATTTCATATGCAATGATGTTATCGTGATGGTTAAAGGTTAATGGTGTAATTGCTTAGTATATTTGAATATTAATAACTCTAAGTCACCTTTTTCCTCAAGTGTTCCTAGCCTCCATCTTTTCTTACCCTTTAGAAACCTCTTCAAAAATTAGTGCTAGGTGTATACTTAAATTTGTCATAGTATAGCCTCAAGAAAAAGCTTGGCTAGGGTATAGTCTTTGGATAGTCTAGGATCTTTCATTGTTGGGTCTAGGAATCCTAGAGGGACAAACTCCCTATTAGTAGTGGCATGTTAGGTAGGTGGTTCATAGTTGTGTTAGGTACGCTAGTCAATAAAATTATCCATATTCTTGGGTTGCTTAGTTGTGCATCAACAAGAATACGTACTTGTTTATTGTAAATGAATTTCACCTAGACTTTGTATAAAGAGTATTGCTTCTTCTCATTTTTCATGACCGTTTATTATGGATCAAAAATCCATTGGATATTTGTAGAACGTCTATCAATTATTTTGGAGGATGAATAAAATGTTTATGTGTGAGAAAATCTTTTAGATCTTTATGCTATTTCTCCTTTTTGCCTTAGTTTCCTTGACAAATGCATATGAAATGAAAAGTAGGTAAAATATTTTCTTTTCTTTATGTTATCCATGGAATGTTTTTGTTAATGAATTCTTTCTCCACAACTTACTTAAATGCACATAAAATTTATTCCAGACAATCAAAATATTCATGTGTATTGGGTTTTATCTACTCTAGTAATACCCTTAGTAACTTTTCTGCAATTTGGGACAACAAGGAGGTGGATAATATGAGCTTGTACATCTCAAGGGCCACTATTTATAATTAGCACAGTCTCCCATCAAGTTATAATTTTTCCCCAAATTCCTAATGGAAAGGCACTAGTTTCTAGTCCAGTCATCCACTTTTATTTCTTGTATCTTAATAAAATGTTGTTGGAATTAACTCTTTAGTTCACCTTGTACTTCATAGCTTAATTTCTAGCAATCCTATCTAGGGAAACCTAATTTGAGCTAGAGGAAATCCAACATAGAGCATATAAGAGGATGGTGAGGTGACAATGGCCTTCCTTTGAGTTCCTCCAAAGCCTCACTTGATATTTTGGGACATTATCTCAATAGGTGAGGGTTTATGAGGTAACATCACCCACATAGGTTTCTAGATCTTCCTTTGCACTTAATAAGAACTTAATTTTCTCTTGACTTCATATATTTTAGCTTCATCAGCATGATTCTTCTAATCTTAGAACCTGATTTTTAAAATCCATTTCTTCCACATCATGGGCATCTCACCACGAGTTTATGGGGTACAAAAGTAGTGAATTGGATTTCAAAATTGATGCATTCCTATTTTCATACTTGCATATTGTTGATGCCTGGAAAATCCCAGGTACCGACAGTAGGAATTATCCCCAATAATTGTTCCCAATTAGATTGTTTATCGTTTGGTATGGGGAATCCGTGTGGTTAGCGACCCGACTACCGTAGAATTAAAGGAAAGTTTAAATCTATTTTATTGGTTGCAAACCGGTCCACCATTTATGTAATTTTATGTTTTATGAATGATATGCAAGTTCCTAGATTAAATGCAAGTGATATTGGGTAAGAACCTCACTAGAGATGTGCAGGTCTTCCCTACGTCTTACTGCTCCTACCCCACAGTCACTCTACGAAAGCAATGAACAACTAATATAAATCTATACTAAACTATCCCTAGGGAGCAATATTAATACTAATATGACCAATGTACTGCATTTTTTGCATATAGAATTCTACAGATAGCTGACAAATTCTAAATACAACAGAAAAATAACACAAAGATAGCTTTGTGTAGTTAAAGCATTCATCACTCATTTATTGCATAAGATTCATAACATAAAATGAAATCATTCATAACAAAGAAATAGTTCAGTGGGTCTAGAACGATCTCACAAATTGTACAACATGCTAAAACATAAATAATTCCTCATTCAACAATCTACACAACATGCTTTGAAACTCATGCAATCCTCTGTCCAGCGAAATTTTAGTCCTCTTTATTATAAAAATAAGTAGTTCTCCTTACAAAAAAATTTAGCATATGAGAGCCAGAAAAAGTCCCTTGTCTCTTATACTCTATTCCTACTTATACATTTACAAAATGACTTTTGGTTATCCATGCCCTTTGGGCTTCCTTAACCCTTCGATTACAAAAATTTCATCCTATAGTGTGCTCGCTAGAAAAATGGAATAAATACAAAATATTACTGAGAATTTTCCACATGTGAATAAGACAAAACAACCTAGGTGGGCCCAACCAATCCATCCATGAATTGCTTCCATGCAACTGCATATTCTGCTATGGCCTTGAAATCCATAGGCTCTAGTATTCTGACTGACACCTCATGCACAACCAGCTATGATTTGATCTCTGCTACCCTCTGAGGAGTGAATCTAAGATGATCTTCCAGCAAGCAATTGCTGACTGCAGCCTGTGCAACCAAATTCTTTACTATCTTGATCTCATTCAAACCTTTGACCTATTGTATGATGAGTTCATATTCTTGTAGCCTGTCCTGCAGGTACTTTAGGTGTTCTTCATTCCCTGGAAATTCCTGAAGTCCCTTGGCTGAGAAGGTATGAAATTTGTTGTGTGTGTTCAACACTCTTTTATAAAATTCCATGCACTTATCCAGTGTTTTACCAACCACAAATTTCAGTTTTGCAGTAACCTTGCTACTGAAATCCATTAGTTCATTCTCTATATGCAGATATTAAACACTCTTTCGAGGTGCATGTTTGGGAAGTTTTGTATCGGTTTCCAACCAATTTATTTGACCTTGGATGACTTCTATAATTTCCTGAGTTGTTGTCTTTAAATCAGTCGATATAACTGAGATCTCTTGTAGTCTAACCTCATCTTGCTTGATCTTGTATACTTCCTCTGCTAGTTTTGACTGCACTTGATAGATTTTCCTTCTAAGCAAAAGGGCATGCTCTCTGTGAGGTGTGATATTCATTTTCTTCTGATTTGTTTCCTTTAATATACTCCCCAAATAACTAATCTGTGCTTCCAGCTCTGCAACTCGGGTTCTTAGCTCCTTTGCTTGAGTGTCAACTGTAGCCTTTTGGGTCTCTAGTCCTGAATTATTTCCTTCTAAATATTTCTTTTCTCCACTGATAATGGTATTTGATAATAAAAAAGCATCCCTTTCGACTTATAAAATATGATAGGCTCCCTAGAGACTCTCTAAGTTTGACAGGGTGGCATCATACTTCCTCTTTGTTTCCTGGCCTACTCACTCCTCTTTCGTCGAGGTTTCCTTCATTTGTGCCATTTTATCTTTATATTGGTCAACTGCTCCCTTTAGTTTACTAACATTATAGGCTTTTTCTTTTGTATTTGCAATACCAATTAAGGCCATCTATTCTGGATCCTCCTCTACATTCTTTACAACAATTTTCTTAGTCACTGTGGTAACCTCAGGCTGGGTACCCATTTTCAATGTCTTCTCGGATCTCCATACAATTGATTTCTGCTTGGGGTCCAAAAATACATTGTCCAAACTTGCAACTTCATGCTGCTTCAACAGAGTGAAGGGTACAAACCCTAACTCAACGATAGGGAGGTGACCTCCTGTCAGTATATCTCTTGAGGTGGAAGGTAGAATTTCCGAATTATCCTGAGCACTATTTTTCTCTTGATTTTCCCTATCCTGATTTTCTTGCTCCTTTTTCTTTAGCTCTTCAGATATTCTATCAGCTTCTTCTTTTGCTTTGTTTTCCAATTCCTTTTTCCTTCTTTCTTCTGCTTCATTCTGCTTATGTTCCTCTTCTTTTCTTCTTTGCTCTTCCTCTTGTTTTTATCTCTTGGCCTCTTCGGCCATCAATATCCTTGCACCTTCTACTAATATTCATGATGTTTCTTCCTTTTCTCTCTTTTCAACTTCCTCTTCTTCCTTTTTTATAGCATCTTCTTCTTCTTTTCCTTTCTATTTGGGTCTACTGATGCTATTGCCTTTGCCTCTCGACACTGTGATTTTCCTCCTGTGAAGCTTTTTTAGGGCAGTTGTATTGCAAACATTTCAGTATACTTCTTCATCTTTATCTAGATAATCAACGTACTCGAATTTCACTTTCAGGAGTGCACGGTGTGCTGCAACTTTTCCTTGAGAGTCGTTTCTTTGGAAAATATTTTCACCAAAATGAAAGTTTTCCAAATATTTCATGAAATCTGGTGCACTCTTGACCTTGGAAAACTTATAGATACCTACATAGAATGGCATCGATGGGAAAACAACCTTCTTCATGTCAAACAAATAACTCCTGAAACCATCCAAGAAGAGTTGTCTCACTACTTCTTTATGTACTACATAGTCAGTAGCATACTTGGAAAGCAGTGAAGGGGCTTTGGTTCCCCCATACACCCTCAAGTAGGTTCCCTCTTAAGAAAAGCAATAGTCTCCAAATTCCATTATGGAATCCAAATCACCTTGAGACAGACATTTACATTCCTAAAGGAAAATTAACTGGTATAGTGCAATTAAGAACTCCTCACAAATCAGGTTGTAATAACTATGATATATGTGAGCCCATAAGATCTGGTATGCTGCATATATGGGTGCTTTTCCTTCTTTCCAATTGTAGTTTAACTTCTCAAATGGATGTAAGCAGAGTATATAGTTAATCAGAAAGGATCCCATATAAAACTCAGAATTCCGTCAATGCAATCCTTCCAGTGCTGTAGTTATGTAGGAGGACAAACTATTTTCTATGAAATCTACCCAATTGAACACAGTCCCCATCATGGTTACATGGTACATTAGTGGTATCCACCCAATCTTGTAAAACCCTCCATCGACTCTACCGAAGATCCTGTTCAGCATTAGAGCTACCAGCCTGTATGGGGTGCGCAAATTGAGTTTCATATTCCTTGGATGCCTTTTGCAGAAAGGAGTTTCCTTCGGTTTTCATCATCTTCACAACTCCAATGTAATCAATGGTCAGACTTTTTATGCAATCAGTTGTCATGCTGACTTCTGAGGTTAGCAAGCTTTAAGATTTAGCTATGAACGCACGGGTGAAAGAGGCATTAGAGGAAATTTGAGGTCTAAAATGGGCCTCCTAAGGAAAATGATAAAATAATAGTTAAAATAATAAAATAATAGTTATTAATTTTGGAGGAATAATGAAAAAAACTACTTTTTTTGTTCATATTTTCGACATATCTCCCTGTGTTTTTACTCAAATTCCAAGTGAGAGATCTCATTGGATGCAGAATTTAATTCCGCATCCAACGAGCTTTCTTTCCTGAAATTTGAGTAAAAACACAGGGAGACATGTCAAAAATACGAACAAAAAAAATAGTTTTCTTTTATGACAAATATGTCAATTCAACCATTATGGTTGACTCATTTTCTTGAAATTCTATTGGTTCTTGAATTCCAACTCACAAAATTTATTGTTGGCGTGTTTTCTTATAAGGCCCATTTTAGACCCCAAATTTCCTCTAATGCAAATCCTTTATCTTCAACATTGTATAGGATCATCCCTTTTGCATCAGCCTTAGACAGAATCCATCCAATGACCTTGGAGCAAGGAAATAGCTCTGGTCTTGTGGACACTTTTGTGATTCCTAGTCTCAATAGGTTGTCAAACAAGTTTAGATCCTCCAAGCCTGCATCTAGAACATTTTGATCATAGAGCATGTGATAAATCCGACCCCACTTAAATTCAGTCTCCACCCCGGTGACAGATTTAGTATCCTCATATACTATCTCTACTCTCGGTGTGATTTCGATGTCTGATTTCTCGTTTGCAATCTTGGATTTCTTCTTACCTTTCTTAAGCATGGTGTCAGGTACAGACTAAGCCTGTAGCAAAAAAAATAAAATGTCTTAGCATCCCTACAGTTAGAAACCACATGCATTCATATACACAAGAAATGAATCAATACTGTAAAATTTGTAATGCATATAAGGAAACTATCATTTTTCCTAGAAGAACAAGCTTGAACAGTATATTTTACCATAGCTTTTAAATATCGAAACAAAATCTCATTGTAGACTTCGCATACCATTCAAACCAACTAAGGCAAACTTGAAAACATGATGACAGATCCTAGTTTAATGCAAGATAAAAACCCAGGAAAAAACCCTAGTTCGTAGGCGTGCTCAGTATGAGGAGCCAAGAGCTTAAACCTATCGCTCGCAAACACAAAGTTGAACAACTGATCAAAAAATATTCCATGTAACCTATGCACGACCTCTCTATGAGATCTACGACCCGTAGAAACCAAACAAGGGAATGTGGTGGTGACAATCCATCGGCTGTTAAGCCAAACTTCTAGGTTACGAAACCAGACAATAAGCAAAGCCTTCAAAACCATACGGCTTCGATACCTTCTAATGCCACAAACAGGTAATAACCAGTTGAAGAAAGGCCGACGACAAATTCAAACCATCTAGGATTCATCATTACATAACCGGACAATACACGAAGCCATGATTGAATGGAAATGACAGAAAAAACTTGGGAGCAGGTAGAAAAGCTACAACCCGAGTCAGCTAGGTCAAGAGACAGACGGATGAATAATAATGAAATCCTACTAAAACAAAACAAGAGGTCGAGGAGAAGGCTCTTTTAACTCAACGATAACGCGAAAACCCTAGACTTGCAACAATACCTAAATGCATGACATGTCACAACCTAAACATCATACCAATAAAAAAGATGCAAAACATGTCAGATCCTGCCTGACAGGCAGAGTTCGAAGGCTGCTGAAATGCGATGTCCCAAACCATGTAAGCTCCAGATGACGGCTCCCCACTTCATAATGGATTTCCAAAATGGGTGATTTCCACAGGTTTCAATCATACTCCTAACCCTTGCAATTATAACGTGAAAACATCAAAACCCCACATACTATATATATAGGAAAAATGCAAGGAAATACATTAACTGCAGTCGTTTAAAACTTTATGCCGCATGAGCGTGAAATGAATGTCGTATTGGCACCAAAATTAAAGTGCATTGAAAAATCCATATTGGCACGCGAGGTGGAAAAAACTATGACAGCGACGGCTCGAAACTCATAATCCTGTGGCTACTATCGGCCTTCTCTAAGAGGATATTAGCAA
>LPNX010593877.1:118225-143110 GCA_001517045.1 Pseudotsuga menziesii | reverse complement strand
GTTTTTTTAAGCCCTCGACCGAGGTATTTAAATACCTCGGTCGAGGTATTAACAAGACCTCGACCGAGGGTTTGTAAATCCCTCGACCGAGGGTTTAACAAACCCTCGATCGAGGTCTTTTTAATACCTCGACCGAGGTATTAGCTCGGTCGAGGTCCTAGTCTATTTAAAGAGATCAGCCATAAGCCAAAAGCGTGCATGGTCATTACATTTGTTGAGAGATGGTGTTTGAAATGAAAGAAAGAGTCAATTATCTTTATTTGTAGAATGGGTCTTGGAGTCTTAGGAGTCATAGATATGATCGATCAAATCTATGACTCCTATGACTCCTCAGCCCATATCTACAGATCTATAAATTGATATAATCCAAGGAAATGATGTCATATCATTTTTTTCATGCTCACATTTTCATCTCTCCAAAAGTACTAAAAATACTTTGCGCCTTCGTATATAATTTTTAATTTAGAAAAACTACAATTATGTGATATGACTTTGAAAGTCATATCACATAATTGTAGTTTTTTTAAATTAAAAATTATATACGAAGGCGCAAAGTATTTTTAGTATTTAAAACCTTTGGTAATTTAGTGATTTCTCGACTAAAAGTAAAAATCATGTTTATTTATAAAAGGGGTCCGCGTCCTCTAGGCCTGCTGGGTGCATAGGGGAAAATACTAGAGATAAATCTAATCCCCGGCAGAAATAAAAGGTATGCAAATGTATAGTTTAATTGAATAAATAAAAGTTAAATGACCAACTCATACTACCATGCAACGAATAATTTGCATTTTCCATCACACAGAGGGTAAACCCTCTCTCACCGTAAGGCGGTCCACACCATCCATCCACGCCACCCGGCCATTCACCCAAACAGACAGACCGCCCTATAGTTTTTTTTGACAGAGGCACCTCGGTCGAGCTATATACCTCGACCGAGGTTCATACCTCGACCGAGTTAATACCTCGATCGAGGTATTTATTAACCCTCGGTCGAGGTTTTAATACCACGACCGAGGGTTAATAGATACCTCGACCGAGGGCTGAAAAAAACCTTGGTCGAGGGCTTCATACAAGCTCAGTTGAGATATTATTAGCTCGGTCGACGGTTTAACAAGCCCTCGACCGAGGTACGTTTTTTGGTTTTTTTCCAAATTCGCTTGCCAAAAAGTGTTACCCAGGTCCGTGGATTCACCCTGATGTCTTTTCATGACCCTTTTGTCACTGCGGCTCAATAAATATCGACAACAAGAACCTAACCGAACCGCTAGCTACGGTTCCCTATAAGAAATATAGCCACCGCTATTAGACATCTCTATCTAGACAACCATGACAGAGAATATCGGTTACAAGGCTAAGACTAACACCGCTAACTATGGCTGGAACTCAAACTCTTTCCATGATGTAAATCGCACCTTCGGTAAGAAGGTCATCGGATGAAAACGTAAAAAATATCCGTTGTATCAGTAGGAAGATGCAAACTTTTCTGACGTAGCGGGCCGAAAACAATGCAAGAAAACAACAGTAAAGAGTTGGGCGGGGAAGGCAAAAAAAAATTCCGTTGTTGCAGCAAAAATATCGAGAAGAATTCTGACGCAGCAGATCAAAACAATTTGGGAAAATTTCCGATGACAAAAGCATAAAGCCTCCACTATGTCGACAAAAAAAACTCAAAACTCCTCCGACATATCGGATCAAAATAAGCTGAAATGCGCTTGTTCAGAAAAGCAAAGCCTATCCGTCATGTCGACCAAAACATTGAAATCCATCTGCTACATCGGGTAAAAAAAACTTTCTTACTTAGTGCAAAACAAAGTTTTTTGAGATTACTCAAGGTGAAACTAAGTCATGAATGAGAGCTTTCAAAGGGAAAAAAAGGTCTAGGTAAAACAAAAATTTAATAAATTAAAGGGGACCCTTAAAAAAATGCAATTTTTTTTGGGGGTAGTGGTTGCAGCAACAACAATTGGTGATTGGTTGGTGAACACAGATCTTTGGAAAAACTATCCTTTGAAACCCAAACTGCTTTATGGCATTCTGTTAAACCTACTCATCCCAATCCTGTCCAAGATTTATTTAAAAAACCCAGACCTTTCTAGGAATATAAGATTTAGAACTTAACATTGATTGTAGTCTAATCAGGGTAGGGTAACCAGGTTTTCAAAATCCTGATAACTCTCCTGAAGCCAAATATGAGGTTCATATACCTATGCATTTGGTTTCTTTTAGCTGAGACACCACATGATTGTAACAGATTTTGGACAGGCGTATTTATTTGTTCCTCATTCCCATGCCTTTTGCATTATTTTGATGCTTTCAGACTTTTGCCTTTTGAGTCTTACCGGATTGCTTCTTTTTAATTTGAGATTTGATTTAGGTTCTTCCATCCATGGTGCCCTTTTGTGTGAGTGATTATTTGTTTCAGCTCAGGACAGAGAAGAACCTTTGATCAATCCAATTATCTTACTGATTTTTGTTCAGTATATCTTTTTGATACATATTTTCTTTCTAGAAAATTTTGACTCTTTAAGACTTCTGGCTTTAATTTATGGCATGGGATTATTTTGAATACCATACACCTGTCTGTTCTACTTCCTTTATGTGGGTCCTTTGCTGCAAGCTTCCTAGGACAAATATTAATGTGAAGTGGATGGAGCCCCAAAATAGTATTCTAGACTTCTCCAACCTCAGTTATTTAACAGGGTTCAATAATAGGACTTCAATGTGTTCATAAAATAACTTCCTTTCAAATAGTATATCAAATTAAAGAATCTTGTCACAATAAAATTTTGACATGGATAAATCCCAATGAGCAGTTATTTGGTAGTTTGTCCAAATTCCAATGTTCTCCAAGCACCAAAAGCTGATCTAGCTTATTTGAAAAAAAACTAAAATAAATCAAATGCAAAGAAACACAAATCAGCCAAAAGAAAGAAAACACAACTAAAAGAAATAAAACAGAAGCAACAAGGTTTATTTATGTACAACTGACCTCTAAGGAATTAAGTAAAGTAAGGTTTGAGAACCAAGCCATTTACACGAAGATTCTCTTCCCACCCCTATAAATCCTGTAACTTATACGTTGAGGGACTTACTTTTATGCAATCTAAAATGGGCCAATCCATAGATGTTGAAACTTAGTATGCTTGCCATTTTCATCATGCAGTTGATCCCACTTTAGAACCAAATCTCCCACTTCAAAGCTTCCCTTCCCGTACTTGTGTTTGTCAAACCACCTTTTCACAATCTCATGGTAGTGCTTAAACCTCTCTTTAGACTTGAGCCTAGACTCTTCTAACTTCAGCAAGGTATTAATTCTAGCTTGTAAAACTTCACTACCAGACCCTCGAGACACTTGGGATAACTGAGAAGACGACAACAAAATGTTTGGAGGTAAAATGGTTTCCTTTCCATAAACTAAGGTATAAGGTGACACACCTAAGGAATTCTTGGGTGTGACCCTATCAGCCCAGAGTGCATTCGGAAGAGCTACATGCCAACTTCTCTGGTTTTCTATGACAGATATCTTTAAAATCCTAATGAGATTTTTATTAGTCGACTCAGCTAATCCGTTACCTTGTGGATAATAGTTAGCAGAATAATGTAATTTCATTCCTTTCTCATTAGCAAATTCAATAAGTTTAATTGATGAAAAGTAAGATGCATTATAAAAAACCAGGGAAATTGGAACCCCAAACCTGTTCATAATATTCTCTTGTAGGAATTCTATGACTGCATCTTCGTTCACCTTACGTAACGGGATCACTTCTACTCATCTCAGTGGTTGTGAGAATATACTTGTGTTTCAATGAAGAGTTTGGATTGATTTCTCCAATAATGTCAATTCCCCATTGCTCGAATGGCTAAAAAACAACGCCTGTTTGCAATGTTTCGACTGCCCTTGCTTGCCTCCCATCACTTCTCTAGCATGTATCATATTTTATTACATAAGCATGTGCATCTAAAACAAGGTTGGCCAGTAGTATCCATCTCTTAAGATCTTGTGTGCAGTTGTATCTCCTGAAAAATTCCCTCCAGCAAGACCATCATGCAATTCTTTAACAAATTTAGATGCATCTTCTTGTTCCAGACATCTCAGAAATACTCCATCATAGTTCTTCCTGAAAAGAACTCCATCAATTATCTTGTAAGATGCTGACTTCCAGCACAATTCTCTTCTTTGTTTATAATTCCAGTGTTCAGGCAAATATCCTTGTTGGAGATAGTGTATCATATCTCTGTACCAAGACTCTGGGGCTGTAAATACCAGACACATATCAATCATATGCAACTCAACTTCATTCTCCCAATCATCGTCTTCATTATTTTGACTTTCATCCATCAACTTGCAAAGCACTTGTCCTTTGATGATAGTGGTTGGTTTAAATTCTAAGTCATATTCTTGCAAAGCTGTTACCCAATTTCCTCTCCTTTCCCTCAATTATTTCTGTACGACAAGGGTTCTAACTGTCGGGTGAGGAACGATTACTTTGGTTCTATTCTTCAGAGTATAAGGCCTGAATGGTTTTACTGCTTTGAATACTGCATACACCTAATTATCAATAGCAGGGTAATTCAATTCAGCACGTTGCAAACCAGTGTTCATGAGTGATATAGGGTACTTGTCTCCCCTTTATTCCTTTTGTGTAAGCACTGCTGTGAGCAAGTTATCAGAAGAAAACGTGTATAAGATAAAATCTTTCTCAAAATCAGGACTTTTGAGTGAAGGTGCATGGGCTATTACTGTTTTGATATTTTAAATGCACCCTTCTCTATGCCAGTCCATTTAAACTGTACACTTTACTTGACCATCTGTTGCAAAGGCTTGACTATTTGAGCAAAACCAGGCACAAACCTTCGCACAAAATTTATAGTCCCCATGAAAGATTGCATGCCTTTCTTATTGTGGGGTAAGGGAATCTATGCTATAGCTTCTATCCTTTTTGGGTCTATAGAGATCCCCCTTTTAGAAATGATGTGACCCAATAGATTTCCTTCTAACATTGCGAAAAAGCATTTCTTAGGGTTCAAATAGATGTCGTATTTCTGACAGCGATCAAAAATTTGTTTTAGATGAAACATATGCTCTTCTCTTTTCTTGGAGAACACTGTTACATCAACCAGGTAGACAAACACATGGATGCCAATTAGACCTCGGAAATATATATCCATTTCCCTTTGGAAGGTTGCTCCAACATTAATAACACCAAAAGGAATTCTTCTGTAGGAAAAATTCCCCCACTTAGTATGAAATGTGGTATTCATCCTATCTTGTTCTGCTACCAAGACTTGGTTCTAGCCTAAAAACCCGTCCAACAAGGAGAACAATTCAGAGCCTGAAACCATCTATAATATTTTCTCCATTTACGGGACTAAATAAATATCCTTCTCCGAGGAACGATTCAAATTTCTAAAATCTACACAAAGTCTTATTTCACCAGACTTCTTCCTCGCTGATACCAAATTCTCCACCCACTTTGAGTGTCTAACTCTGAAAATAATCTTGGCATCTAGTAACTTTTTAAATTCACTTTGAATCAGGGGTTCCAGCTTGGGATGCATCTTCCTCAGTGGCTGCTGAAATGGTTTCACACCCGATTTAAAGGGAATAACATGTTAGATAATGCGGGTATCATAAGTCTTCAAATCATCATAAGTCCAAGCAAAGACATCTTTATATTTTTGAAATAAACTGATGAATTTGCTCTGTTCACCTGGTGAACAACATTTCCCCAAGTTTAAATACTTGGGGTTCAACTTCTGTCCCCAGACTGATCAACTCATACTGCATAGATGAACTGTGTGTTTTGACATTGGCTGGCTTCCTAAACTTATTATTCAAATCAAACATTCCCTCCAATGTTATGACCCCTTTAGGTATGAGAGTATTATTTTGAATATTGGCTTGGTGTTCTTCGTCATCAATCACTAAGTCTTTGAAAGTCTCATCATTGATCAATAATTCTAAGATATGATGATCATCATCGAATACCCTCAAATTGGTGACATCGTCTGGCACAGATGGCCTGAAAATCAATTCAATTGAACATTTGTTATTAGTAGGCACTAATCTGGTAGCAAAAGTAGCTATCAAATCAGCTGCTGCATTTTGTAGTCTAGGAATTGAATTGATCTTAAAAGAATTAAAATTTGTTAAAAGTTCCCAAACTTCATTTTGATAGCCCTTTAAATGTGGTGACAGACAATGAATTGTATTTTGGACCTGTTTAACAATTATTTCAGAATCACCATAAACTTTTATATTTCTTACTTTGAATTCAATGGCCTTCTTCAAGCCCTGTATTAAAGCTTCACATTCTGTTGTATTATTAGTACATTCGAACTCTAATCTACAAGAAAGAAAATGTTTATTTTTTTTACCGTAACAATTAGGATACAACCGGCTCCTGACCCTTCCTCGGTTTTAGAACCATCAAAATATAACAACCAAAATTTATCTTCTAATTCTACAGAACTAGTTCTACTCTCTAAATTATAAACTAAATTAACTATGTTACAATCAATATTGTCAGTCCACGAAATTGAAGGAGCTCGGACTGTGTATTCGATTCATCATTGGCTTCTTCTGCTTGATAGTTTCCCAGTTCAAGCTCAATGAAATAGTTACCCAAAACTGAATGTGAGAAATTTACAGGATCATTTTTCCCTTCTAGTTGTGTAATGTTATGCTTCATGTGTGGTTTCCTCATCACTTTGATCTGATTCTGTCAGTTATTATAAGGAAACTGTTGATGTATTTGTAACTTCGGAATGTATTCATCTATGTATCTTATGTCTTGTAACCCGATGTTTATTTCGGGATGTATCTATTATGTAATTGAGTCATTATGTCATGCCCTTATGTTCCGATCGGGAGGATGTATAATGTAAACAAGTCATGTCAAGTCATTGTGGGTAACCCTCCTATTGTCTAAAGGTTAAAGTCCCTGCAGTTATGGGGCACTAAGCTTATTAGACTCACTTGGTGAAGTCGGCCCTAGTAGGGTTTTAGTCATGCCATGAAGCAGTATAAATAGAGAAGTGACTTCTCTATTTAGCACACATCTCATACACTCTCAAGTGTAGCGCATAGTTGAGGAAGGAGAAGACACTGGGGATAGATAAGAAGAAGGTTACTGCTGTCAGGAGATCACTTACTGTTTTGGGATTTTCTATTTTGGTGCTGATTCTATCTTTGAGGAAGTTGCGGGGTCTTCTCAATTTATGGTTTCCTCGAGGACAAACACCGTGTTCATTGTCTCTTATGTTTGATTGCTGTGCTTGTTATTCTCTCAGTTAAGTATCCTAATAATGCTATCTTAATGTTGAAAAACTAACATGGTATCAGAGCTAACATGAGAAGAAGACACTATGCAGCTGCAGGAACTAGGGATTCCTAGTTTGTGGATCTTCCTCCACATATTTTCAGCAAAAGTAAGGTGGAATAACTCTCCTCCTTAGGGCACATCTTTTTGTCGAAGCAGAATCCAATTCTGAGGTTTTTTAGTTTTGGACTTGACACTACTGCCAGAAATTAGGGCTTTTCACAGAAGAGGAATTTTTCAGTGAGCCCAGGCCTGGATTGATCTCCTTGCCAAAATCGAAGTTAGGGATCAATTTCAAAGAAATTGGTTGGACAGAACCCTGGAAAAGAAAAACCCTAATTTGCTCCTGAACCAGTACTACAGGATTACAACTCCAAATCCAAATCCGACATCTTGACCTGGTAAAATCTAACTCTTTTGTATTTCCATTTAAGGTTCTCAGTTAAGATGTCTCATCATACCAAGCTTGATGAAAAGCTTGAGGGAGCTGATAACTTCTGAGCCTGGAAGTATAGGATCTCCTTGGTCCTGGAAGAGAATGAGTTGGATGCCTACATCCATGAGGAGGTTCTAGTTCCAGAGGGAGATGAGGCTAAGGCCATGCATAAGAAGAAGTTGGTTATGGAAAAGAGGATCATTGCTGATTCTATCAAGGATCACCTTATCCCACAGGTGTCCTCTCTCAAGACACATAAATCTATGTTTGATTCCTTAACCAAATTGTTTGAAGGGAAGAACATAAACCAGAAGATGGCTGTGAGGAATCAACTGAAGAATGTGAAGATCCAAAATGCAGAGACCATCCAGTCTTACTTCATAAGGGTTTCTCAGATCAAAGAACAATTAGAAGCAGTAGATGAAGAAGTGGAGAATGCAGAAATTGTGATGACCACCTTGAATGGTCTCCCTAGGACACGGGACTCCTTCATTTGACTCCTTCATTCAAGGGATCTATGCTAGAAAGAAGTTAGTCAAGTTCAACAGACTGTGGGAAGAATGTTCTCAAGAAGAAGCTCGGATAGTAGCTCGAGAAGAGAAGATGGGAAGTGAAGATAAAGCTCTCACAGTACAATCCAAGAAACCCAGATCCATCCATCACAGAAGTAAGTACTCTCATCATAGGAATAACTCTAGAAAGCCTAGAGATAGGTCTAAGTACATTTTCTATACATGTGATGAAAGAGGACTCTTTGCTAGAGATTGTCCTAAGAACAAAAGTAGCTCTCATAAGAACAAGGGAAACAAAAGAAGACATCATGCTCATGCTGCAGAGGATGATGAACCTTCATCAAAGAGAACCAGATATGAAAGTGAAGATTCTTCAAGCGAGGATGAATATGTTTTGATCTCTGCCCTCACGGGAAACATTACTCATGGAAGTGATGATTGGCTTATAGACAGTGAGGCTTCCAAACATATGACTGGATTCAAGGAATCCTTTGTGAGACTGTCAGAACATGAATCACCTCACAAGGTGAAGCTAGGAGATGGATACCAATATCAAATAAAAGGTAGTGGGGAATATTCCTATAAGCTAGACTCTGGAAAGTCTATAACAATGAAGGAAGTTTTGTTTGTGCCAAGACACAAGAAGAACCTTCTCTCCATATCAGAATTAGATGCAAAAGGAATGACGGTTGCATTCATAGATGGTCAAGTTATTATGTGGCCAAAAGGAAAAACTATTGATGATGCAATAGTGATTGGTGAACAAGAAGGATGTTTGTACAAATTGAAGGGCCATCCGGAGCAAGCCTTGGTACATGACACAGTAGAGCCAAATGAACTATGGCAAAGAATACTTGCACATGTGCATTATAGAGCACTACCTCTTGCAAGAAAAGCTGTTGAAGGTCTTCCAGAAATACAAGCAAAACATGATGGGGTCTGCAAAGGATGTGCGAAAGGAAAGAACACAAAGAAGTCATTTCCAAGTAGCGAAAACAAAGCAAAAGGAATCTTGGAAATCATCCACTCTGATGTATGCGGTCCTATGTCATCAATCTCACTAAGCGGGTATGCATATTATGTTTCTTTTATTGATGATTTTTATAGGAAGACATGGGTTTACTTCATGAAGAACAAAGATGGAGTATTCAACAAGTTCAAGGAATTCAAAGCCTTGATTGAGAATCACATTGAAAAGAATATCAAGAATTTTTGATCATACAATGGCGAAGAATTCAATTTGAATGAATTCAAAGAGCTATGTAAAGAATCAGGGATTAAGAGGGAGTTGTCCACTCCTTATAATCCACAACAGAATGGGATTGCAGAACGGAATAATAGAACTATAATGGAAGCTACAAGATCTATGCTTCATGATCAAGATCTTCCTATGCATCTTTGGGCGGAATCTTCCAGAATAGCAGTGTATGTACAGAATCGTACTCCACATAGAGTACTTGAGAACAAGACTCCTAAAGAAGTCTTTTCTGGCAAGAAACCAGAAGTCAGCCATCTCAGAATATTCGACTGTCCTGTTTACATACACATTCCAAAAGAGAAGAGAACAAAATTAGATCCTTCAGGAAAGAAAGGTATATTTGTGGGAGACTCTAAAAGATCGAAGGCTTACAGAATATATTTCCCAAGATACAAGAAGATTGACATCAGCAGGGATGTGACATTTGATGAAGACACAACTTACAACAAATCTAGAAAGAGACCTGTTGAAGAACCTGAAGAAGTAGAAGCACCCAGAATTCATGATACAACCATGAACGAAGAAGCTCAAGAAGAAGATCGAGAATTTGAAGAACCACAAAGACCTGTAGATCCACCTTTGGAGAAGAATCCTCATAAGAGGAAACCTTCTTGGGTACGTGAAATTATCCAAGGTGTGGAAAGATATGGGGCTCTAGAAGAGAATCACAGAGAAATAAAGAGGACCAGATCCTGTTCCGAGTATGTAGCTTTACTATGTGATTTCATTGATAAAGAAACTTCCAGTTATGAATAAGTGGCAGAATGGAAAGAATGGAAGGATGCTATGATCGAAGAATACCAATCGATCATGAAGAATGATGTTTGGGATGTTGTCCCAAGACCAGAAGGGAAGTCAGTTATAACTTCCAAATGGATCTACAAGATCAAGCATGTTGCAGACGGTAGCATTGAAAAATATAAAGCAAGATTTGTGGCTCGGGGTTTCTCTCAGAAAGAAGGAATAGATTATGAAGAAAATTTTGCACCTGTAGCTAGATACACTTCCATCAGATCAGTACTAGCTATGGCTGCAGTGATGAAATGGAAGATACACCAGATGGATATCAAGACTGCTTTCTTGAATGGTGTAGTAGAAGAGGAAGTGTATGTAGAACAACCACTCGGTTTTGAGACACATGACAGAGAGTCTCATGTATGCAGATTGAAGAAAGCCATGTACGGTTTGAAACAAGCACCCAGGAATTTGTACGACAGAATTTTCAGCTTTCTATCCAGTTTGGGATTTACCAAGAGTAAAGTAGATTCCAACCTGTACTACAAGGTTGAAGATGGCAACCCAGTGATGCTCCTACTATATGTAGATGATCTATTTGTGACAGGAATGGATGGGTTGATTGCTGATATGAAGAGAAATCTTGCTGCCAAGTTCGAAATGAAGGACTTGGGTATGATGCATTATTTCTTAGGCATGGAGGTGTGGTAGAGTGCAGATGGAATCTTCCTTGGACAAGGGAAGTATGCAGTAGAGATCCTGAAGAGGTTTGGGATGATGGACTGTAAAGCCATGGCCACACCTATGGCATCGAACTTGAAGCTATTAAGCGATGCTTCATCAGAGTCAGTTGATGCTACAATGTATCGTTAGATGATTGGGTCCTTGATGTACCTGACAAACATGAGACCAACCATTTGCTTTGCTGTGAACACCTTGAGCCAATTCTTGACAGATCCGAGAAATGTTCACTTGATTGTTGCAAAGCATATTTCGAGGTACCTGAGGGGTACAGTTGATTATGGTCTCAAGTATGAGTTGAATTAGAAGATTAACCTGGAAGGTTATGTTGATTCAGATTGGGTAGGTAGTGCCATTGATAGGAAGCGCACTTCAGGATGTTGCTTCAGTGTGGGATCAGGTGTGACCTCTTGGTTTAGCAGGAAGCAATCCTGTGTGGCACTGAGTACAGCTGAAGTAGAGTATGTCGCAGCTTGTTCAGCTAGTTGTGAGGCAGTATGGATACGGAAGCTATTGTTTGATTTATTTGATCTCCATATGGATGCTACTTGTATACATTGTGACAACCAGAGTTGTGTGAAGTTGTCAGAGAATCCAATGTTCCATGACAAGTCGAAGCATATCGAGATCAAGTATCACTATATCAGGGATATGGTGCAGAGGGGAGCAGTGAAGCTCTAGTATGTTGCAATGGACAATCATATAGCTGATGTATTGACGAAGCCATTGTCTAGGGTGAAGTTTGAGTACTTCAAGGAGAAGCTTGGTGTTCTCCGGATCGATGTTCCCTCCAAAGGGAAGTGACAAGTCCGTGAGCCATTATGACATGGAAGAGGATTAAGTTACTTCCATGGTTAGATGTAAGGGCTGAGGCATTCTGTCATGGTCAGAGGATTTAGGTTCCTTCCATGTCAGATATGAGTGATATTCCCATTCTGGGAATGGAGGTGCCTGGTCAATTACCAGGAAAACTCAGTCTAGGACTGAGAAGCCATTTTGATGTGAGAGAGGGATGTGTTCCCACTTGATTATATGTAAGGGCTGAACCATTCTGTCATGGCTAAAGGATTAAGTTCCTCCCATGTCAGATGTGAGTGTTGGCCATTCTGACGAGTAGGTCAGATGTAAGGGCAACTGCCATTCTGGGAATGGAGGCACCTGGTCAGTTACCAGGCAGCTCAGTCTGGGACTGGGGGCCATTTTGATGCGATGGTAGAATTAGTTCCTCCATGATCAGATGTGAGTGCATGCCCTTCTGATGTGGTGTTTTCGAGCATGGTCGGATATAAGTGCAGAGCCCTTTCGATGTGGTGCTTTCGAGCATGGTCGACTATAAGTGCTGTGCCTTTCTCATAGGATGAGGTTGGATGTAAGTGCAGAGCCTTTCCGATGCGATGTGCTTGCACATGGTCAGATATAAGTGCTGAGCCATTCTGGCGCGATGTGTTTACACATGGTCAGATGTGAGTGCTGGGCCTTTCTGACAAGATGAGGTCAGACATAAGAGTTGGGCGGGCCATTCTGACTTAAGTGTCAGATATAAGCGCTGATGAAGACCTACATGAAGGGCAGGCCTACAGGATTGACTCTGTAGAACTTCCTGTGACGAGAAGAATCGAGATAGCACCATTATGAGATAGCATGTGATGATGATCCAGAATTGATGATGATCCAGATCAAGTGACGATCCAGTTGTGATGATGATCCAGAATCGATGATGATCCAGATCAAGTGATCTAGATGTGATGATCTAGACTTGATGATGATCTAGATCAAGTGATGATCAGGATGTGATGATGATCCAGCAGTGATGAACCAGCAGTCATGATGATGCAGATCCCGTGATGAAGAAGAATTGAAGAAGAAGATGACTTGAAGACTCGAAGACTAAGAAGACTTGAAGACTTGAAGACTAAGAAGACTTGAAGATGAAGATGACGAGATGATCCAGTTGATGTAGAGAAGAAGACCAGTGCTAAAAATTGTGTCGAAAGAATACCTTCCTAGTTAAGAGGGAGTGTTGATGTATTTGTAACTTCAAATTGTATTCATCTATGTATCTTATGTCTTGTAACCCGATGTTATTTCTGGGATGTATCTATTATGTAATTGAGTCAATATGTCATGCCCTGATGTTCTGATCGGGAGGATCTATAATGTAAATAAGTCATGTCAAGTAATTGTGGGTAACCCTCCTATTGTCTAAGGGTTAAAGTCCCCGCAGTTCCGGGTCGCTAGGGTTATTAGACTCACTTGGTGAAGTCAACCCTAGTAGGGTTTTAGTCATGCTGGGAAGCAGTATAAATAGAGAAGTGACTTCTCTATTTAGCACAAATCTCATACACTCTCAAGTGTAGCGCATAGTTTAGGAAGGAGAAGACATTGGAGATAGATAAGAAGAAGGTTACTGCTGTCAGGAGATCACTTACTGTTTTGGGCTTTTCTATTTTGGTGATGATTCTATCTCTGAGGAAGTTGCAGGGTTTTCTCCATTTATGGTTTCCCCAAGGAAAAAAACTGTGTTCATTGTCTCTTGTGTTTGATTGATGTGCTTGTTATTCTCTTAGTTAAAGATCCTAATAATGCTAGCTTAATTTGAAAAACTAACAACAACCACAAGTGTGATCAGTTTGTTGCAAAGTACCCATTGAGTTTCTCAAACTAGTCCCTACTCAAAATAAAACCATATGCTTCAGGTATGTCCACTACCATGATGTTTACAAACTGGTAGACCTTTCATCTATAGATAATCGTATTAGCACATCCTTCAACACCCCTACCACTTTGAGTGTTGATCTATCCAATCGTATGATTTTACATGAAGAAGGTGTGGGTTGACCATTTATCTTTCTACAGACTGAAAGAGGCATAACATTACAGGATGCTCTAGAATCTACCAAACAATTGTGTACATTGTGATTGAAAATCTCAAAAGAAAGTAGAAATGATAACATTTGGGATTTAGATTTACCCCCAATGCTAGCTTCACTAATCTCTTCTTCTGATTGAACATCATCTTTGGATTTATTGGTTTTTGAATCAAAGGTTTCCAAGAGCTTCTTTCTTTGTTGAGGTAAGTTACACATTTCAAACAAATAAATATTTGCCTTAGTTTTCTTGATATCTTCTATTATGTCATATCCTATGTCACCATCTGTTGAACTTTTATTGTTATTTTCCACTTTAATTTCGGCAACCTTTACAAGCTTACTAACCATGGGAGCTTTCTGTCTTGTTATGACTAAATCGGGTATAGGTGGGGTTTGAGTATTACTGTTGTTTTTCTTCATCCTTTCCTAAATCTTCCTAATCTTGGGCAGTAATATACTTTCATCCATTATTGATCTCTTACTTCTTGTTGTGACATTTACTGCTGAAAGTTCTACTTCCTCAGTAGGTTCTTCTTTGTCCAATCCTAGTGTGGACATACAATCCCATAGAACCATGGTAGTTTCTTCAAGTGCTTCCTCTGGTTCATGGGCCTTTTCCTCTTCGACTGCAGGCTCTGTTAATTTAGAATCTAGTAATTGGTTCATAACCAAAGTCATGGAGTTAATCCACTGTGGGAAATTCCTTTCAGAGTGAGGCTCTTGATGAAATGTGCAAAAATTTTGCATTCCAACTTCAGTGAAATTCAAAATAGAAGAATTGTGCATAGGTGGTTGGGATGGACCACTTTCATCTCTTCTCTTATAATAAGGCTTGAATTGCTTCTTGGCTTCTTTATCTTTCTCCAAGTAGACAATCTTATTGGATAACTTCTGTACCATATTGACTACACCTTCTAATTCTTTGGAACATTCCTCTTTTGGTCTAGTCAACAACAAAGGTTTCTTGCTGCCAAAAGTCCTTATCTCTGGCTCCACAGAGTGTTTGTTTATACTTTCAAAGTTAGCATCTACTTTTATGGCTTCTTCATAAGTTTTTACCAAAGAAGGATTTACTGATCTCTTAACAAACATTGCTATGTCAGTGGAAAGTGATGAAGTATAGTATTCCATTAGAGTTTCTTTAGCAAGTTTTATGGCAACACTGAAATTATTTAAATGGCCATCAAGCCTTTGACTAAAATCATGCACTTTCTCTTTCTTGTCCATCCTTAGAGCAAGTAATTCTTTCATCAAAGTGGTAGTCGTTCTTTGGCTCCCAAACTTGACTTTAAAAAATCTTTCAAAAGTATCCCAGTTTGTTATCGAATTTTACTGTAAGCCAAAATACCATGATGCTACTTTAGCTTTGAAAGTATGTGGTAACAGTCTACATACTACATCATCGTGCTCTACTACTAAAAGTTCTAGAGCCAAGAAAAAACTCTGCAAGTGATCATCCACATAAATGCCTTCTCTCGGATCAAATTTAGGCAATGACTTATCAGCATTCCGAGGCAAAACATGCAATGGAGGAGCCAAGTTGAGTGGTGTTCTGGCTCTCCAAGCTGGTAATGGTGGAGGATTCCCTTGTTGATTTGCATTGGCATTTGCATTAACATTTCCAGCCATGATTCGTGGAGGAGATTGAGGTGGAGAATGAATAGGTGATTGAAAAGGTGAACAATACAAGGAATCTGGTCCTAACTGATCAAGTGGTTGAACAATTTCTTGTAAGGACAAGTTCACCAAGTCTTCTGAATTCCCTACCATAATTGAATCTTCCGTGTAAGTGGGTGTTCTTCTAGGAGCTCCCCTTATCGGTAATTTAGGGATTGTCTGGAATCCTCCAAGCTTCTTCGCATATGACCTTGTGTATCTCTTGAAGTGATCAACTACCTACAAAGGAACCTGGTAAAGGTGTTCTGCAGTTTTCGGGTTTACTCGTTCTTCAGAAATACTAGTTTCAGAGTTATCATTGGTGGAATAGTTTCAAGTAAACAAATTTCCTCTTCTAGCCATGTACTGGCGGCCCTACTTCTAGTGTCAAAAACTGTTGATGTCTGGAAAATCCTAGGTACCGACAGTAGGGATTCTCCCCAATAACTGTTCCCAATTAGATCGTTTATCATTTGGTATGGGGAATTCATCCAGTTAGCGGCCCAACTACTGTAGAATTAAAGGAAAGTTTAAATCTATTTTATCGGTTGTGGCCTGGTCCACTATTTATGTAATTTTATGTTTTATGAATGATATGCAAGTGCCTATATTAAATGCAAGTGATAGTGGGTAAGAACCTCACTAGAGATGTGTAGGTCTTCCCTACGTCTTACCCCTCCTACCCCATAGTTACTCTATGAAAGCAAATAACAACTAATTTAAATCTATTCTAAACTATCCCTAGGGAGCAAGATTAATACTAATATGAGTAATGTACCACATTGTTTTCACATAGAATTCTACAGATAGATGACAAAATATGAATACATAAATATAGCAGGAAAATAACACAAAGATAGCTCTGTTTAGTCAAAGCATTCATCACTCATTTATTGCATAAGATTCATAACATAAAATGAAATCATTCATAACAAAGAAATAGTTCAGCGGGTTTAGAACGATCTCACAAATTGTAAAACATGCTAAAACAAAAATAATTCATCATTCAGCAATCTACATAACATGCTTTGAAACTCATGCAGTCCTCTCTCCAACGAAATTTCAGTCCTCTTTATTATAAAAAGAAGTAGTTCTCCTTACAAAAAGTTTCAGCATATGAGAGCCAGAAAAAGTCCCTTATCTCTTCTACTCTATTCCTACTTATACATTTACAAAATGACTTTTGGTTATCCATGCCCTTTGGGCTTCCCTAACCCTTCGATTACAAAAATTTCATCCTCTAGTGTGCTCGCTAGGAAAATGGAATAAATACAAAATATTACATAGAATTTTCCACATGTGAATAAGACAAAACAACCTAGGTGGGACCATCCAATCCATCCATGAATTGCTTCCATGGAGCTGCATCTTCTGCTATGGCCCTGAACTCCATAGGCTCTAGTATTCTGACTGACACCTCATCCACAACCAGCTGCGATTTGATCTCTTATACCCTCTGAGGAGTGACTCTAAGCTGATCTTCCAGCAAGCAATTACTGACTGCAGCCTGTGCAACCAAATTATTTACTATGTTCTCATTCAAACCTTTGATTTGCTGTATGATGAGTTCATGTTCTTGCAGTCTGTCATGCAGGTACTTCAGGTGCTCTTCGTGCCTTAGAAATTCCTGAAGTATCTTGGCTGAGGAGGTCTAACATCTGTTGTGCATGGTCATCACTCTTTTATAAAAGTCCATGTAATTATGCAGTGTTTTCCCAACTGCAGATGTCAGTTTTGCAGCAGCCTTGCTGCTGAAATCCATTAGTTCATGCTCGATATGCAGATCTTCAACACTCTTTCGAAGTGCATGTTCGGGAAGTTCTCTATTGGTTTCCAACTAAGTTATCTGACCTTGGATGACTTCTGTAATTTCCTGAGTTCTTGTCTTGAAATCAGTCGATAGAACCGATATCTCTTGTAGTTTAACCTCGGCTTGCTTGATCTTGTATACTTCCTCTGCTAGTTTTGACTGCACTTGATAGATTTTCCATCTGAGCAAAAGGTCATGCTCTCTGAGAGGCGTGATATCCATTTTATTCTCATTTGTTTCCTTTAACATAGTCTCCAAAGAACCATTTTGTGCTTACATCTCTACAACTCAGGTTCTTAGCTCCTCTGCTTGAGTGTCAACCATAGCCTTTTGGGTCTCCAGTACTAAAATCTTGCCTTCTAAATCTTTCTTTTCTCCACTGATAATGGTGTTTGATAATAAAAAAGCATCCCTTTCGGCTTCTAAAATATGATAGGCTCCCTGGATCCTCTCTAAGTTTGACAGGGTGGCATCATACTTCCTCTTTGTTTCCTAGCCGAATCGCTCCTCTTTCCTCAAGGTTTCCTTCATTTGTGCCATTTTATCTTTATATTGGTCAATTTCTCCCTTTAGTTTTCTAACATTATAGGAATTCACTTGTGCAGTTGCAATACCAATTGAGTCCATCTGCTATGGATCCTCCTCTACATTCTTTACAATAATTTTCTCAGTCATTCTGGTAACCTCGGGTTGGGTACCCATTTTCAATGTCTTCTCAGATCTCCATACAATTGATTTCTGGCTTGGAGTAAAAAAATACATTGTCCAAACTTGCAACTTCATGCTGCTTCAACAGAGTGAAGGGTACCAACCCTAACTAAATGATAGGGAGGTGATCTCCTGTCAGTATATCTCTTGAGGTGGAAGGGAGACTTTCTGAATTATCCTGAGCAATATTTTGCTCTTGATTTTCACTGTCTTGATTTTCTTGGTCCTTTTTCTTCAGCTCTTCAGCTATTCTATCAGCTTCTTCTTTTGCTTTGTCTGCCAATTCCTGTTTCCTTCTTTCTTCTGCTTCATTCTACTTGTGTTCCTCTTCTTTTCTTCTTTTCTCTTCCTCTTCTTTTTCTCTCTTGGCCTCTTCGGCTAGCAATTTCCTTGCACCTTCTACTAATATTTGTGATGTTTCTTCCTTTTATCTCTTTGCAGCTTCTTCTTCTTCCTTTTTTTCTAGAAGCTTCTTCTTCTTGTCCTTTCTGTTCGAGTCTACTACTGCTGCTTCCTTTGCCTCCCGACACTATGATTTCCTCCTGCAAAGCTTGTTCAGGGAATTCATATTGCAAACATTTCGGTATACTTCTTCATCTTTATCCAGATAATAAACGTACTTGAAGTTCACTTTCAGGAGTGCATGGTGTGCTGCAACATTGCCTTGAGAATCATTTATGTGGAAAAGCTTTTCACAAAAATGAAAATTTTCCAAATATTTCACAAATCTTGTGCACTATTGACCTTGGAAAACTTATAGCTACCTACATAAAATGGCATCGGCATAAAAACAACCTTCTTCATGTCAAACAAATAACTCTCGAAAGCATCCAAGAGTTGTCTCACTGCTTTTTTATGTACTACATAGTCAATAACATACTTGGGAAGCCGTGAAGGGGATTTGGTTCCACCATGCATCCTCAAGTAGGTGCCATGTTCAGAAAAGAAGTAGTCTCCAAATTCCATTATGGACTCCAAAGCACGTTCAGACAGGCATTTACATTCCTCAAGGAAAATTAACTAGTACAGTGTCATTAAGAAATCCTCACAAATTAGCTTGTAATAACTGTGATATTTGTGAGCCCATAAGATCTGGTATGCTACATAGATGGGCGCTTTTCCTTCTTTCCAACTATAGTTTAACTTCTCAAATGGATGTAAGCAGAGTATATAGTTAATTAGAAAGGATCCCATATAAAACTCATACTTCTATCTGTGCAATCCTTCCTGTGTTGTAGTTATGCAGGAGGACAAACTGTTTGCTATGATATCTGCCCAATTGAACACAGTCCCCATGATGGTTACATGGTACATTAGTGGTATCCACCCAATCTTGTAAAACCTTCCATCGGCTCTACTAAAGATCCTGTTCAACATTAGAGCTACCAGCCTATATGGGGTCATGCACAGACTGGCAATTTCATATTCCTTGGATGCCTTTTTCCGGAAGAACTTTCCTTCAATTGTCATCATCTTCTCAACTCCAATGTAATCAACGGTCAGACTATTTATCCAATCAGTTGTCATGTTGACTTTTGAGGTTGGAAAGTTGTAAGCTTTAGCTATGAACGCAGGGGTGAAAGAGGCAAATCCTTTATCTTCAACATTGTATAGGATCATCCCTTTCACATCAACTTTAGACAGAATCCATCCAACGACCTTGGAGCAAGGAAATAGCTGTGGTGTTGTGGACACTTTTGTGATTCCTAATCTTAATATGTTGTCAAACAAGGTTAGATCCTCCAAGCCTGCATTTGGGACCTTTTGATCCTGGAGCATATGATAAATCCAACCCCACTTAAATTCAGGCTCAGCCCCAATGACAGATTTAGTATCCTCATATATCATCTCTACTCTCGGTGTGATTTTGACGTCTGATTCGTCGTCTGTAGTCTTGGATTTCTTCTTGGATTTATTAGGCATGGTGTCAGATAAAGACTGAGCCTATAGAAAAAACAATAAAATGTCTTAGCATCCCTACAGTTAGAGAACCACATGCATTCATATACACAAGAAATGAAGCAATACTATAAAATTTTCAATGCATATAAGGAAACTATCATTTTTCCTAGCAAAACATTCCTTCTAGAACAAGCTTGACCAGTATATTTTACCATAGCTTTTAAACATCGAAAAAAAATCGCATTGTAAACTTTGCATACCCTTCAAACCAACTAAGTCAAACTTGAAAACAAGATGACAGATCCTAGTTTAATGCAAGATCAAAACCTGGGCAAAAACCCTAGTTCGCAGGTGCACTCTATTTGATCAGAAAAAAAATTAAACCTATCACTCACAAACACAAAGCTGGGAAACTGGTCAAATTATCTTCTGTGTAACCTATGCACGGCCTCACTATGAGATCTATGACCCGCAAAAACCAAACAGGGGAACGCGGTGGTGACAATCCGCTGGTCGTTAAGCCAAACTTCTAGGTTACGAAACCAGACAGTAAGAAAATCCTTCAAAACCCTACGGCTTCGATACCTTCTAATGCCGCAAACAGGTAATAACCAGTCGAAGAAAGGCCAGAGACAAAGTCGGACCACCCAGGATTCATCATTACAGAACCTTACAATACGCAAAGCCATGATTGAATGGAAACGATAGGAATAGCTTGGGAGCAGGTAGAAAAGCTACGACTCGAGTTAGCTAGGTCAAGAGACAAATGGATGAATCATAAGGAAATCCTACTAAAACAAAATGAGAGGTCGAGGAGAAGGATCTTTTAAACTCAATGATAACGTGGCAACCCTAACCTTGTAACAAAACCTAAACGCATGACTGGTTGCAACCTAAACATCCTACAAAATAAAAAAGATGCAAAACGGGTCAGGTCCTACCTGGCAGGCAGAGTTCGAAGGATGCTGAAAATGCAGTGTCCCAAACCACATAAGCTCTAGATGGTGGCTCCCCACTTCATAACGGACATTAAAGATAAGTGAATTCCACAAGTTTCAATCAACTCCTAACCCTTGCAATTATAATGTGAAAACAAAAAAATCCCACAGACTATATATATAGGAAAAATGTGGGGAAAGACACTAACTTTGGTTGTTAAAAACTTTATGCTGCAGGAGCGTGAAATGAATGTCATATTGGCACCAAAATTAAAGTGAATAAAAAAACCCATATCGGCACGTGAGTTGGAAAAAACTCTAACAACGGTGGCTTGAAACTCATAATCATGCCCCTACTATCGGCCTTCTCTAAGAGGAGATCAGTGGTGGATGTCTTTTCATGACCCTTCCATTGTTGCGGCTCAATAAAGATCCGAAACAAGAACCTAACCGACCCGCTAGCTCCAGCTCCCTATAAGAAATATAGTCACCGCTATTGGACGTCTCCAACTAAACAACCATGATGGATAATATCGATTACAAGGCCAAGACTAACACCGCTAACTGCGACTGGAAATCAAACTCTTTCAGCGACGTAAATCAGAACTTTAGCAAGAATGTCATCGGATGAAAACGTGAAACATATCCATTGTATCGGTAGGAAGATGCAAACTTTTCCGACGTACTGGGCCAAAAACAACGCAAGAAAAGAACAGTAAAGAGTCGGGCGGGGAAGGCAAAAAAAATTTCCATCGTTACGGAAAAAATATCGAGAAAAATTCCAACGCAGCGGATCAAAACAATCCGGGAAAAGTTTCGACGATAAAATCATAAATCCTCCATTGTGTCGGCAAAAAAATTCAAAAATTCTCTGTCATATCGGATCAAAATAAGCCTAAATGCGCTTGTTGAAAAAGCAAAGCCTATCTACTGTGTCGGCTAAAACATTGAAATCCATTTGCTACACCGGGTAAAAAAAAAAAAACTTTCTTACTTAGTGGAAAACAAAGCTTTTTGATCTTACTCAAGGTGAAACCAAGTCATGAATGATAGCTTTCAAAGGGCAAAAAAGGTCTAGGTAAAACCAAAAGTTAAGAAATTAAAGGGGGGCCCTAAAAAAATGCAATTTTTTTTTGGCGTAGTGGTTGCAGCAGCAACACATACTTATTTAACAGAGGTTTACACAACTACGTAAATGATCACTACATTTTCCAACTTTTTATTCTCCTTTGCAACCTTTTATTTGCATTGTTTCCTACATCAAGTGTCTAGCTCTTCCTTTGTACTCTATAAGCAATTGATCTTATCCCAACTTCATATCTTTTAGCTACACCACCATGGTTCTTCTAGTCTTAGGATATGATTCTTAAACTCATCCATTTCTTCCAAATCATGGGCAACTCACCACCAAGTTCGAGGGGAACAAAGGTAATAGATTTCAAAACTGAGGTGTTCAAATTTCCTTCAAATACATCTCTTGCATGCCTTCATGAGGAATTCAATGTGGCCATTATTGACATAAATTTTCTTTTATGAAGTTTCTACGGCTGAGCAAGCTCTTAAGAAAAATTTCATGTTTTACATATACTTAATTGACACATGGATTATTAGTTACATATCCATTGGCATCTACTGATGCAAATAATTAAAATTTAAATTCTCAAGGATGCATACCTATGTGCAAGGTTGTTGGGAGTGGGAAACAGGAACAGGAAGTGGTAGTGAAGACGGAAAACATAATTTTCAAAAGCTTCCAACAATGGAGTTATTTTCACATGAGGATTTGTACCTATTTTCGTCCCTTTGTTAGGCCTCTCTCATAACATTCATGGGTGCTTCCATTTACCAGAGTATGGCTTTGAAGTTGTAGTAGCATGAAGGCTTTGAGTGAGGCGCATTTGCTTCCTTTTCTACTTATTTTGTGGGTAGGAATCACTACCCACTATCAATTCCACTCCAGAACTATTTGGTCTTGATGGTTACTCCCTCCAAAGGCATAAACCACAGTCACGTGTCTCATTTAAGGTAGTCTCCTTCCCATTGGAAAATTTCCTATCCCATATTTTACGTGAATAAGGTTTCCTCAATATGGTTCTAAAGCTTGATCTTTCATGAGTTAAGGAGGAAGAGGATTGTTTTCAGAAACATGGGATGCTTTACAAGGTTAGTGGATTATGGCCAAAGTTGAAAGATCCATAAAAATGGATTCTATTTCCCAAGGTTCTTATTTAGAGGATACGATGGCGATTCACCCTTTTTCTAAAGGTTTTTTTAATACTGGAATTTCCTTTTGGGATAAAGAATGATTGAGTTGCTGGAAATGACCCTTAGATTATGGGTAAAGCTATAACCTTTTTGAAGTTGTGGATGCTTGGCTTTAGAACCACATTCAAAATAATTATCAGAGGTCCCCATATAGGTAAGAATGCATAGTCTCGTTCTTGAATAATGGAACCACATTTATCTTTGGCCATTGGAAAAGTAGAGTTGCCAGCCTATACCTTTTCCCAAATTTGCATTTATGCTTATTTGAGCAAATGATTTTTTTATATAAAAGTGTGCTTGAGTGTAAGAACCATAGTTGGATTTCATTCGATTAAATGATTTTGCTTGATCAATTCATGTTCACATTATTTGTTAAAGCATAGAAGTTCAATGGTGGCTATTCGGATACACTTGAGGATTTGGACCTATTTGCACTCCTTTTCCAGGACTCTTTGATAGCAGTCATGGGTACTTCCACTAACCAAAGTATGGATTGAAGTTGTAGTAGCATAGAGTCTCTGAGGAAGGGGCAATTGGTTCCATTTTTTTCTTATTTTGTGGGTAGGAATCACTACACACTATCAACTCCACTCCATACCTCTTTGGTCTTGATGGTTACTCCGTCTAAAGGAATAGACCACAATCACCTATTTGAAAATTTCCTATCCCATCCTTCTACGAGAATAAGGTTGCGTCAATTATGGTTTTGAAGCTTGATCCTTCATGAGTTAAGGAGATTACTTTCTAAAACATGGGATTCTTTGCATGGTTAATGGATTATGGCCAAAGTTGAAGGATATCTAGGATTGGATTCTATTTCCCAGGGTTATTACTTAGAGTATATGGTGGTGATCCACCCTTTTTCCAAAGTTTCTTTTAATACTAGAATTTCTCTATGGGATGAAGCAATATTGAGTTGTTGGCAATGACCCTTGGTTTATGGGTAAAGATAACATCTTTATGAAGCTGTGGATGCTTGGTTTTCAACCCACATTCAAAATCATTATAAGAGGCCCCGATCTAGGTAAGAATGCACAGTCTCATTCTTGAATATTGGAACAACATTTCTCTTTGGCCATTGGGAATGTAGAGTTTCCATCCTATAGCTTTGCCAAAATTTTCATTTATGTTGATTTGAGAAAATGTATTTGGAGTGTGAGGATTGTAGTTAGATGTCATTTGATCAAATGCTTTTGCTTGATCAATTCATGTTCACATTGTTCATTAAGGCAGAGAAGTTCAATGCCGTTGAACATTTGAAATCATTCACCATCAACTTGGAGGAGGTTCTCTACATCTCAATATTGCTTATCCTCCTCGAAGAAATAAAAACACGCAGTTCTTGAAAAAAGGAAGTTGCACATAGGATTTGACCTATGCCCCGCTGAACATTTTATTGCCTCTCTACATAACACCCTTTCACATCAGTTTATTCATGTTTTTTCCATCCTTCCTTCTATCTTCATATATTACATCCACCTTCTTACATTTGCAGCATTATATTCTTTCCAACATTCTCCCTTTTATTCCCTACCATACATGTCTTCTTCATCTTGTGTGTTGTGGACTTCTTTCTTTTCCCAAGGTCTCCATAACTTACTTTTGTGTGGGATTGTACATGTATACAATGTAATTTTTCCTTGTTCTTTTATGTAGTTTGGCACTTTCTCTAATCTTAACACATAAATATATATTTTTATGCAGTCTTCTAATTGGTCTCTTTTCAATTTAT